>JAVYIG010012587.1:0-52670 GCA_035222895.1 Strongylocentrotus droebachiensis
CGAGGGAAGATATAATCCTAATTATTAGGGATGATGAATTCTACACAGATGGAAATGATTTTGTATGAATTGATTTTATTTCTCAAAACTCCATCTTTTTCGTACATAACATAGAAGCAAAACATTTTTCCATAGTATTAGCTTATACAAAGTGAGCATATTTATAAACTTGTTATCTGTTAATAAACTGGCATAATTCGGTTCCATGCAAGAAATACAAATCATTTCTTCAGATTATGCATGTATTGAAGAAGATAATCCTAAATGATAGTAATTGACAACATGAAAGAATGTTCTGTTAATCATGAAATACGGAAATCTAAAGTTAATTTATTTAAAAGCTAGGCTTGTTGCTTGAATGTAGAACAATTATATAATAATATTTCCGTACAACATGTTTACAACACAATTATAACATGACCCAAAACGAGAAAAATCATAGACTTGTTTTCAGAATACACCTGAATACTGTTTAAAATGTTGATGTTTATATTTCTCAACATTATAAATAATTATACTGAATTGTTTTTGAGTTATAAAAGTGATGCTACGAAGTATAATTTTCCAGTTCCTTCCTACAGAATATACAGCAAGAAAATCTGCTGTGATTATGATCGAAGTGTATACGTATTTGATATATAAGATGGAGTTTAGCACGATAATCGTTTAACAATGATAAGAATAACTGTGATAATTAGTACACTGGCGGGTGTAATGTACCGGTGAGAAAAAATATAATTTTAATGGTCATTCGCGATGCAATAAATATCTTAAATAAAATTGCTTCAAAAATACATATGCTGTCAATAATGAAAATGAATCCAGTTTTTTGAAGGGATATGAATGAATTTTCCCGAACATAGGGCGACTTTTTAAAGAGCGCATCGCTTTTGACATCGGAAGGAAAGGCGCCTCATCAAGTATCAAATAATTTACCTTGGGGGGGGGGGGGGGGTGGATACAGGTCATCTAGAAAAGGATAACTGGGTAAAATGCATATTCTATTCGATGGCTAAAATCTTACCTAATGTTAGGAAGAGTTACCCAACAAACGAGCATGTCCCCCGTTTTATTCAATACTTGTTAACATTATACGCAACTTTTTTTCGATTGTATAATATACCATTTGTTTTTTGTCAGAATAGGTGGACCAATATACACATTAAATTCTTTTGACATGATCGAATATTTCTTGTGGGTCTGTATGCGGTGGGTAATTCATTTAAATTCAATTAAAAAAACATATAGTCATGTGTCAACTTCTGACAGACATTGTGTAAATAGCGACTATTAAATGTGTTTGTGCCCTCCCTTTCACGGGACAAGAAGACACAGTTACTTATGTAAACAATATGCCTATAATTATTATCAAAAGAGAAGTGCAAAAATAAAAATCGCTCACTTGCTACGCTAACTCGTGATTATAATTGTTAACATATTCATTTGACGAATGTGCAGTTCCTAAACGTCAGACGAAGAAGGGCGGAAGGCAGGTAGATGCTATTCAATATAATATAAACTTAAAACAGCCCGCTAGCTAAAAATGAAATTGACCTCGCTTTAACTATGAAAGTGCCCGACCCGTCCCGCAGCAAGAAAACCCTGTTTGATACTCATTATTGTTGAAAATAATTCTCTTTTGGTTCAACGCACGCTCTCCAGTTTATGGTATAAACATGCTCATTTAATCAAGGAGGGAAATTAAGCAGGAAGATGCTGTTCAATAATGATATATCTAAATGTTTAGCTCTCTCTCTCTCCCTCTCTTTCTCGCTATATACCATCGCTTACCAAAAGGGAATAAATATTACTTTAAATGATATTGTGCCCTCGAAAAAAAAAATCACACATTTTTTTGACAAAGGGTCGACTCAAGGTTGACAAAAGTTTATCTGATACTTCAAAGTTTCTGGACCTGCCCCCCCCCCCCCCCCCCACCCCTCTTAAAATGGTTTGTGTCTTTCGCAAAGGTTTAATACTTATTTCTTTCCATCAGTGTCTTCTGATCGGGGAATTAAAACGCATCCCCCTTCTCAGAATGCTGGCTACGGCCCTGAATAACAGCAACAAAACAAATCACACAAAACAAAAACAAAAAATATCCCATGCATTCAAGAAATATTGTCGGCGGAGCAAATGTCGGCGGAGCAAATATCGTCGGAGCAATTGTCGGCGGAGCAAATGTCGGCGGAGCAATTGTCGGCGGAGCAATTGTCGGCGAAGCAATTGTCGGCGGAGCAAATGTCGTCGGAGCATATTTCGGCGGAGGAATTGTCGGCAGAGCAACTGTCGGCGGAGCATTTGACGTCGGAGCAAATATCGCGGAGCAATTGTCACCGGAGTAATTGTCCCCAAGGCATGTGTCGGGTCACCAAGCATACCCCATCCCGCATAAATACACCTGTTTCTCCTTTTCTCGCATAATTACGTATTTTTCATCATACATTCAATGTAAAGCTCACCTTATTTACCAGTATGTTTCAATTTAAATCTTCGCAATGTGAAGTCAGAAAGAAAGCTAATCGTCTAAATGCTCCTTTTATAATTGAAACTGTTTAAAGAAGAACTATTCATCCAACCTCCTGTAACATGTGTATCAGGTGCTAATTAATGCCTTGGTCACAAATACCCTTAAGGGCCTATCTCACTGAGCGGCGAATGCTTGCGAACGTAGCGAATTTGGGGTTTCGCCAGAGTTTGTAAAATGTTGTAAAAGGTTGCAAGAAAAATCGCAAACAGTTTTCTTTGTTGTTATCAGTTTTTCTTGTCGCAAATAAATTTTGAACATGTTCAAAATTTCTTTGCGAATTTATTTTTCCGCAAACGTTTGTAAACAGTTGTAAGCGTTTGCAAAACAGTTGCAAGCGTTTGCAAAACAGTTGCAAGCGTTTGCAAAACAGTCGTATAATGGAGCTCTCACACTCTGCCGTGTAGGCCTACCGTCCACCTGCCGGGCTATTAAAAAACAACAGAGTCCAGAACGTTGGGTTTTGAGCGAACTTGTCCCCGGCCGCAAAAAAAAAAATCATAAAATTAATCTTTTCACCGTTTCGTTGCCATCTTCTGGCCGTTTCCATACCGGGTCTCGAACGTGTGCACCGGGTTTGTAGCAGCCACCTACCAGTCACTTAGCGTCCCCTCATCGCTCGGAGCGTCCTGTGAGCGAGTCCCCGGACTGCTGACGTCATGACAAGAAAAAGTAAAGCTCATCTGACGAAACCCCTCTATATATACCCAATAATTAGTGACAAACGGTGGCACACGGTGACAAAAGTAAATTTGTTGGTAATGGCACGTTCATATGACGCTACTGTGAAGGTAAGGACACGTTATGGACCCGTTATAGGACGTTATGGGAACGTCAAGGCGTTAACAGGATGTTACCCATGCGTTAGGGAGGCGGCGCCGTCAGAATCAGGCGGTACCGCTTTGGAAACACCCGTTGGCAGTCCGGTATGAACACTGTAATGAGGACGGTATGAATACGTTATGAAGACGGTGGCACGGTATCAACACGTTCATGACACGTTCACAACCCGCTTACAACCCGTTGCAGTGGGTGGATTTTTTTTGCCCGTTCATCACCATTCTGTAACGGGTTATGAGCGTGTTGTGAACGTGTTCATACAGTGTGACCGTTTTCATAACGTATTCATACCGTCCTCATACCGTTCAACACCGTCCTCTTGCCGCTTACTTGCGGCCGGTGCCAGCCGGCCAAAGTTTTGAACATGCCCAAAACTTTCGCCGGGTCCCACCGGGTGTAAATAAGCGCCAACGCCCTGTTAACGTGTTGCCCGCTTTGATAACGAACCACCGTGTGCCCTCGCCGTTCTCCACCGTCCGCAGACATTTTCGCGCACGGTGGCACACGGTAGGCCTACACGGCAGAGTGTGAGAGTCACTTTAAGCCTTTGCAAACGGTTGTAAGACGGCGTCGCTCTTTGTTGTCGTCAGTTCTCTTTGTTTCGCCAATGCTAGCGACCAAGTTACCATATGGTTCCTTTATAAAAGCGACCCATTGAGTTATCAAAAGGTCTCAAACGTTCACAAATAGTGGCAAAGGATTGGCAAATAGTTGCTAATCTTCGCAAAAACTGTCGCTAACATTGGCTTACAGTCGCTAATAGTCGACAACTGCCTTTCGCAAACACTTTCAGAAACATTCGCTCAAATGTTGCTAATTGTCGCTAAACGTCACTAAAAGTCGCCGATTTTCGCCAACATTCGTAAGAAAAGTTCGCAAATCCAAATTCGCTACGTTCGCAAGCATTCGCCGCTCAATGAGATAGGCCCTTTACGGGCTGTTACGAACGCCGTACGAACGATTTCCAGACCATTTCGTAAGATCTTCTTAAGAAGGCAGTACGAAACCAGCGTTCGTAGACCGTTCGTAAGATCGCAGATTGGTCGATGGTCTTGTCCAAGATTTTGTTTAACGTCGTACGAAACCCTCTCTTCGTAAGGCGGCCGTACGAACGCCGTAATTACATCGTAAGAACCACGCAAGATTTTCGTACATTTCGTAAGGTCAAGGGACAATTCTAGAAGCTTCAAATTATTACGATGACCGTAAGAACGCCTCAAGTTGTTCAAAGAGGGCTCTTACGGCGTTCGTAAGAACGCCTTACGAGCAGAGATTCTCATGGCTTTCGTACGAACGACTCCTGGCGTTCGTAAGGCATTCGTAAGGTGCTCGTAAGGTGTACGTACACAATTTATGCAAATTTTGAGTTTTAGTGGTTATAAAGCCAAGCGCCAAGGCACTCGCCCCCCCCCCCCCCAGCCAAAAAAGTAGGGGGGGGGGGCAAAACGCATTCCCCCCAACCCCTCCCCCCCAAAAAAGAAAAGCAGTTAAGGAGTAAGGATGGTTTGTATCAGCTAGAAAGAAAAAAAAATATCCTTAAAGACAAGCATTTCTGAATGACAGATTGAATCGGCTCTTGCTCTTCAAATCAGCAACACTAATAACGAACATAACAATAATACAAACCTGAATTAAATCACTTATACAATTCTATTCAAAGAAAAGGAAAGTTAAAAGGAATTAAATTTCTTAAACAATCCGCATGCCACCTATATTTATTTATCAATGGAGGTATTTATAATAGCGATACGAGCATATCGTCGAAATATTGTGGATGGGAAAGCATTTGTATTTGTTGTTATAGGGTGAGAAGACATGAGCCTCTGAACGCTGGCGTACTGATAGGGGGGGGGGGGTTTCTTATTCGATACCAGTGATTTACAAATGTTACTGAAATGACATGATTTTCCGGTATTTTTTCTCAATTTATGTGTAAGGCATACCTTTGTACGCGTTTATTGGAAAATTAGAAATTCCCAAATTTACAGCCGGGCGAAAAATATGCTTAATTAAAGCCTTCATGTCAGGGCCTGCAGAACAGCTGGGCTCGGGGGCTCGAGCCCCCCTCACTTAAAAAAAAAGTATGTTACAGAGAAAAAGAAAGAAAGAGAGAACAAAATAAGTGACCTGCCAATGTCACAAATGAGGTATCAAAATATGCTGATCTTACCGTAATTAAATGCCTAATTAAAACCCCAGAGCTTACAGAAGCTCCACCCTCGGACCTTACTAAGGGCCCTGAGGCGGTCCCCTGGATGCTCATCTGACCGTAATTAAATAACTAAAACCCCTGGCTTCCGGGGACTCTGCCCCCTGGACCCCACCAAGGGCCCTAGGGCTGATCCCTGGATGCTCATCTGACCGTAGTTAAATATCTAAAAAACTCTGAGCTTCCGGGGGCTCTGCCCCCTGGACTCCCCGCCAATTAGTGACATGCCAGTGCCACAAATAAGGTATTGACCCCTTGACCCCTTGTCGGGGCTCAGGCCCTGGACCCAACGCCAATTTATGGGTAAGAGTGGTGGTGATGCAGATTTTTCTGCCCCCCCCCGCCTTCCAAACGTTTTTGCTCATTACGCCATTGCCCCTGGAAGATGAGCCCCCTAGAATGTTTGCCCCCCCCCCCCCCCCCATCGCTATCTGAAACTGCTTCCGGTGCGCCTGTTCATAGTGTTCGTCGAGGGTGCATCTCCTGTCGAAGAAATATGGGACCAAAGGGGAAATATGTTAGAGGGAAGAGAGAGAAGGGAAACAAACGAAAGAGATGAGGAGGAAGGAGAAAAAGGAGGAGAGCAGCAACAACAATATCAAGAAATAATGGCCATCGGAAGCGGCCGGGAAAAGGCGGTGGAAGATGACGACGACGAGGAGGAGGGAGAACCATCAAACGGCAGTTCGATAGCGATGAAGATGAGGGAAACTAAGAAAGGAGGAGTATGACCACCACAGAGCAAAAACTTGTTGACTTCTTCGGTAAACATGACTGCTTTTATAATAAAGGAAGTAACAAACATGCCTGTGGATACTTCACCGGATTATTATTGTTCAGTTCTTTCCTGTCGTGGTCGTAGAATCAAGAGTGAAACTTTCATAATGGCAAAATGTCAACTTTAATTAGCTTTACATATTGAAAGCAAACGCATCTGCCAGGGATGAAAGCTGAATTGATTTTAATCTCGCAAATTACATCAGCCTCCCTAAGCTTTGATTGACGCACATTAATGACGATTGAAAAAGTCTAATTTCAAGAGCAAAGCACACATGACACAAGTCAAAGAGGTAAAAAGGAGAAACATTTGATCTTTTTTTGGCTTGGCAATATCCTGCAGACATGTCGATATAAGTTTTTGACAACAATTCAAAGCAAACTAAACGGATTAGTTCATGCAACATTTTTTATTTGCAACTTTTATTTTTGACTATCCGCCTCTTGCCTATAACATTGGCGTAGCAAGGTAGGGTGAATCGAAACATTGATCGAACAAGTAATTATGGGTCAGGAACAAGAGAAAGAGAAAGAGAGAGAGAAAGGGATAGTTCGAACTCCGTAAGAAGGACGTAAAAAACTATGTACCGTCTACGAATCTCTACGAACTCTTAAATTCGTAGGAACAGGGAGATTCGTACGAACGAATCGTTTGTACGAACATTTGTGACCGTAGCATAAGATGGCGTTTAGTTGTATGCCGTTCCACGTCAAACTGATGCTCACTTGGCACACATTTGCAAATAAATTCCTCCCCCAAACTCACAGGCCCGAATTCACAAAGCAAGGTTTGAGCTCAGACCAAGGTTTAAGTTTAAACCTCCTTTTGTTTCGCCAAACCTCCTTTTGTTATTTATAAACCTTGTTTGTAAATAACAAAAGGAGGTTTGGCGAAACAAAAGGAGGTTTAAACTTAAACCTTGGTCTGAGCTCAAACCTAGCCTCTTGTCGATGCCCTCGCGCTGTTGGAGTCTCTAAATTCTGACGAGCGAAGCGAGTCAGAGAAGCCGAGGCGCTTGCGCGGAGGGCCTCTTGACAAGTGATCTGGATTTCTTATGTTTTACTTTGTTTGGCGAATATTCCGACCCAGCAGAGTTCGGTGAAAGTCATCCAATCAGAGAGAGCTACTATGACGTAATATCTACCGCTCTGTGCGAATTCCCTCCGTGAGAGCGAGACTGGCCGCCTAGTTGTAGTCTGCAAGCACAAACCCTGGTCAGTCGTAAAAGAGAGTGTGCACTATAAGACTACCATATGCCACGTACTATAGCTATTCCTGACCTATATTGGTACAACCAGTAGGTACCAGTAGATAGCTGGGCTAGGCTTCTCTCAAGGCACAATGATTTTTTTGATAAAGTGTCAAATTAGGGTCTGTGCTTGCAGACTAGCCTAGTTGGGCAATCCCGAACACACACGTACACACACACAATCGCTGCGGTCTAGACATGCATAATTCAGTAGGAAATCGGGTCTCATGAATATATAATTCAGATCACTTGTCAAGAGGCCCTCCGCGCAAGCGCCTCGGCTTCTCTGACTCGCTTCGCTCGTCAGAATTTAGAGACTCCAACAGCGCGAGGGCATCGACAAGAGGCTAGCTCAAACCTTGCTTTGTGAATTCGGGCCACAATGTAGAAGCGTTGACAAAAGATGTACTCCGTTGCTCTTTGTAAATAGATTAATATGAATATGAATCGTAGTAGTCTAGCATAGAATAAATGCATTCACATTCCGTGTTATGTCAATACAAATGTTATAGGGGTTCGTGTGTTGGGGGGGGGGGGGGGGGTATGATTATGCCGAACCCCCGCTCCCCCATTGAAAAAACACGTTTATTTCGATAGGTAAAATTATATAAAATGCAGATAACCAACCGTAGTTAGACAAAGTTCTTCACAAATATAATTCGTTCACAAGACTTTGTATTACCATTCTATCCAATGTATAAGGATTAAATGATTAGATACATGTGTTCACAACGGTAAGAAAGATCATGAAACTCTATCAACTGGAATACGTGTTCTTCCATGCTGAAGTCAAAGTGAGAACAGAAAACTGTTGCTAATGCAAGGCCTTCGCTGTGGAACAAATGTAGCAGATCAGTTGAAGTATAAATGATCAT
This sequence comes from Strongylocentrotus droebachiensis, assembly GCA_035222895.1. Lineage (NCBI taxonomy): Eukaryota > Metazoa > Echinodermata > Echinoidea > Camarodonta > Strongylocentrotidae > Strongylocentrotus > Strongylocentrotus droebachiensis. The sequence continues at coordinate 8,479 of JAVYIG010012587.1, forward strand.
TTTAAGTACAGTATCTGTTTTATTCGGCCTAAAATCAATCTTTCTCCTCCTTTCACTACTAACAGTTGTTAGTAGAGTTCTTATCTGATTTCATCTCTTGCACTAGTGTTCCTTGAGTATTTGATTTCAAATTACTTCAAGTTATTATTACCAATGAGGCAGGGAAAATAAGATTCTTACTATAACAGAATTGGATGTATGAACATTTTTAGCTGAATGGCATGTACAAATATACTTCTCTTTAGAAATCTAGCCATCAGATTGGTCGAAACTGGAGTGACGATTTTAGCCATATCCGCCTACCGGTCAGTAGTCTTTTAAAAGAAGCCAGCATGCCCCGGAAAAGCCTAGGTCACATATTCTGCGGCGCCCGGAAGCGTTATTTTTTCGGCGGCACAGATTGGGGTTAGGTGCGTGTAGAGCCTATGGGAAAGTTTAGGGTTAGGGTTAGGGTAAGGGTTAGGGTTAAATCAAGACCTTTAAACAAAAAGCCCCAATCTGTGCCGCAGAAAAAAATGACGCGCCCGGGAGGTGCCCGGTGAAAATTAGTCAAGTGAAAATGGAAAGCACCCGTTTGGGTGCCGGTCGTGTGCCGGGCGGGTGCCTGGCGGTAAGCGATGGCTCAGTCAAATAAACAGGTGCACCCCATGGTTCCGGGGCCCCACGGGGTCGGCAAGGCGCTCGTACGGGGCCCCACGGGCAGCCATGCGGCGCATTGAAATATGTGTCCTCTGACATCTGCGCCTCTTTATTCAAGGCTGCGTTGTACATTGAGAATTTAAAGAAAATAGATTGAGGGCCCAGTCCGGGCACCGTCCAGAGCCCGCACGGGAGCTGTAATGTGCCTCACGGGCCCTTTACGGGCTCTCTGCGGCTTAACGGTCATATAAAAACGCTGGGGGAATTGGGAGAAGCCAAATCAGCTCCACGGCTCCCGTACACCTTTAAAAAATGTCCTGATGCACTTAGGAACTGTACGGAAGCTGGTCGGGCACAGTTTCTACGGGCGCCGGGACGTTTTTCACTTGCCGTACGGGCGCCGTGGTGCTGAGTTGGATGCTCACAATTCTCCCGGCGTTTTCATCTGACCGTTAGGCCGTAGAAAGTATGAAAAGGATCCGCGGGGTCTCTCATAGCAGTCGATATATCTATAATATTGCTCCCTCCTTCTCCCCCATTTAACCTGTGCCCCGACATTGGTTAGCCCCACGCTGCAACAACTTTGTGAATATCTTATTATGTTCTGATTAGGGTGATCTTGTATTATTTATGTCTCCCCCACTTATCTATCTTCCTCACTGTCTCCCCATTTCTCTTTTTTCCTGTCTATGCCATTTCTTCCTGTACTTCATTCTCTCTTGTTTTCCTATCCCCAGCCCCATCCCCTCCTTTTCCCTTTTCTCTCTCTGTTTCTCTCTTTCTCTCTTACTTTTTCTCTTTCCTTTTTTTCTCTCTTTCTTTCTCTGTTTCCTTTTCTCTCTTTCTCTCTCTCTTTCTCTATTTCCCCTTTTCTCTCTTTTTTTTCTGTTTCCTTCTCTCTCTCTTTCCCACTTTCTCCAATTCTCCTGTTCGTAAATTGTGTTAACGTTTTCATTGTCAATTACCTGCTCCTTCTATTAATTCAATTTTTCTTCAAAATGTTTAATTTTGAATGTTCTGATGAAACTTTCAATGAGAACCATTCAGTTTTGATGACATGTTTTATTAAAGTATAAAGCTAATTTTTCGTAGACAAAGATGTCCATAACAAATGTAAACTTTCACAAAAATATATATTCAACGGCTATGTTTTCCCTTTAGTTAGATAATGTTAAACTGATTAATTATGTATTATCATATATTTCTAAATTGAACTGGCAAGGCATGTATGAAAACGTGTTATTATTGAATTCACACAAATATTTGTACACGAAAATGTTGGTTCACTGCATTCTCTGTTAATATCATAATCATCTTCTAGCAAACTGTTTATGGATTTATATGGTTTCCAATAGTACTCAGTAAAGAGTATCAAAGTGCTGACGTCATGCACGCTCGTAGTCCAGGTTACTAGTTCTAAACAACAGAGCTTGCGCACGAGGCTCACCATAACATCATTCAGGCTTCCTGCTGGAGCAAGGCGAATTCAGTGGTTGGCGCTGGTGTGATCACCACATCACTGTTAAGCACAGCATTGCTTGGAAATAGCAACCTTGAAAGCTTAGCCATTATGACGTCATACTGTAATACTAGATGTATATGCTACAACTATTTTCATTACTGTGTGTAATATGAAATTATCTAATAATAGATAACAAAACTGTGTAACGTATTTCTTGTATAGCATTTATTTATTTATTTATATATCACACACCAGAAATAACAAACAAAGAAAAATAACAAACAAGAGATAAACTCGCGCAACAATAAACATGACATTGTACATTCCGTATAATAAAAGAAGAATACCCCTCCCCAGAGGCGGCGGAGCGACTTCCAAAGTGGGGGGGAGGGGGACCAACAAAAAAGGGCACTTTCTGGAGAAAAAAAGGGCACCTACAAAGGGAAATCTCAAAGCGAAAATATACTATTTTTAGACATTGGTATATACCCCTATAATTTGATTACATTATCAGGGATGATTTCAATATTTGTTTCTCTTTATACATCGTATAAAATATTGCTTAAGCATCATACCTTGCAGTTGGGTTTGATGGTCGAAAAAAATCATTTGCGAGCGAGCAAAGCGAGCGAGGAAAAATATAAGATTTGTGAGGTCGCAGTGCAAAAACTACATCTTATAAAGAGGACAAAACTAATCCTCATCGGGTTATAAATAAGCACATTCTCATAACAGTAAAACTGAAAAGACCTTTGACAAGTAACATAATAATAACATCTATAAATGTGAGCGAGCGTAGCGAGCGAGCTTTGGGAGGTATTGCTCTTAGTCGCTTGAAATTAGGGGCACGTTTAATGATGAGAGGAAAAGGGGACACTTATCGATGGGATAAGACACTTATTAGAAAATAAAAGGAGCACGTGTCAAAGTACAAAGGGTTATTATCAGAGGTGAAAATGGGGCACTCACTAGGGATGAAAAGGCCCTTATGAGAATGGAAATTGGGCATTTGTCGACGGAAAAGAGGAAACCATCAGATTTTGATAGGGGCATTTCTGAAAAAGGGATAGGTTCCTCATAAGAAAGGAAAAGGGGCACGTATCATTGTTAAAAAGTTTAACTTTATCACAGGTGAAAAGGGGCATTAATCGCATCTGAAAAGGGGGACACACCATATATGAAAGAGGCACTTATGAGAATGAAAAAGGGGCACTAATAATAAACGGAAATGTGCATTTGTTGAAAGAAAAGGAGCACCTATCAGATTTGGATAGGGGCATTTATTGGAGGTGAAAGGGGGCTTTTATGAAAAGCGGATATTATGAAGGAAAAAGAGCACTTATTAGGAAGAAAAAGGGGCACGTGTCAAAATAAAAGGGGGTGTTATTAGAGATAAAAAGAGCACTGACCAGGAGGAAAAGGGACACTTGTCAAAATAAAACGAGTATCTCTCAGAATTGAATAGGGTCATTTACCAGACATGAAAAGGGGCACTAGTAGGAGAATGAAAAAGGACTATTTTCATTGGTGAAAAGGGGCCTTTATGAAAAGGCGAAGGACTCTTTGTTAAATCTTATCATAAAGAAAAGGGGCACTTATTAGAAAGGAAAGGGGGCACATGTGAAAATATAAGGTGTGCTTATCCGAGTTAAAAAGAGGTAGTTTAAAAGGGAAAGGGGCACTTCTTACAAAGGAAAAAGGGCAATTGTCAAAGTAAAAGGGGCATCTCTAAGATTTGAATAGGGCAATTATCAGAGGTGAAGGGGGCGTTTAACAGAACTGAAAAGGGGCGCTTCTCGTACCCGAAAAGGGGCACCTACTAGATATTAAAAAAGGCACTTATGAGAATGGAAAATAGACACTTATTGTAAAGGAAACTGGAAACTTGTCAGGGAAAAGAGAGACGTGTCAAAATAAAAGGGGCACATATCAGAGGTGGAAAGGGGAAGGGCACTTTTAAAAATTAATAGGGGCACATATCAAAGTAATAGGGGCACTTTTTAAGTAAAAAGGGGCGCTTCTTACAAAGTTAAAGGGGCACTTTTCCTATGGAAAAAGGAGCACTTTTTGGGTACTTGAAAAAATGGGGGGGGAACACTGTGCCCCCCCCCCTGCCCCCCCCCCCCCCCCCGGGTCCGCCGCCTCTGCCCCTCCCCCGTAAACAAAAAACACACATTAAATGTAAAAAACACAAAATAACGAAAAAAAATCAACTGGCAAAGGAGATTAGTGATTGTGAGTAGTTGTATGTGGAATAGGATACCACATAATGTAGTGATCTTCATATTGGGAGTGAGGGATTTGGGAAACAGCAACAACATGTGTGTATTGTAATAGTACCTCTTCCATCAATCTGCACAAAAAAAAGGATAAACGTATTTCATTTATTAATTAACAGTCAGCAAAGTCAGATCTTACACATGCTATGAATTATGCTGCTCTGTACATTTCATGAGTATACTTGTAATGTGCATTATTTATTGATACATGTTGATAACATACCATCACTATTCAATACATTGTAAGCCCTCGTCATCATTATTGTTATTATCATCATCCCTATGACCTTGCAGCATGGTTATATCAATTGTTGCAATACTTTTTTGATACATACATGCATTTATCAACGGGTCTCAAATCAAATACAACAAATCAACCTTTTAAATATTACACGGAATCAATAAGTATCTACATGTGCTGATTGTAAGCGATGGCAAACTGTGCAGGTTACATTTATTATACCATATTACTATCTGTTCTATCAAACTACATATCAAAGATTGATATTTTTCCAGAGCAACATTATGACATCAACAGTGTTAAATCTTACAAATGCTAGGTATTTTGTATAGCTATGTACAAATCATGAGCTTACTCGTAATATTAATTAAATGATACATTTTCCAACCTGTTAATTCATTATATACTTGTTCGATACATATATATAAACATGTCAAAGACCAAAACGAAAAATCGACAAATTCGATGTTACAAAGCTTAGGTATATTAAGCAGCTATGTACAGGTTGTGATTGTGTGGGATGACACTGTGTAACTTCTTTAATTTTCTTAGCATATCTTCTATCAGAATAGACGCGTTATATTGTTCTATCAAATATACCGGTTGGATTTATATATATATATATCCAAGCGGTAGAGCAGTGGTCTCGTAATCCGGGGACCCGGGTTCGAAACCAAGTCGATGCGCTATGCCCTTTGGTAAGGCATTAGTCCTCGTTACCAGGTCCCTCGGAGAGGACCTAAAGCCGTCGGCCGTCTGATTGCTTTCTTACAAGCATTTATGCTTTCTTAGCAGTCAGGTAAAATAACCACTACTTCCACAATATTTGAGTTGAGGCTGTATATCAAATAGCCAATCAACAAATTGAATCATAGCAATTATCAGTAAAACGCACTATCTGTTCTATCAATCAACATATCAAAGGTTAACATATCTCGTATAACAATAACAACATCGACAGTGTTTAATCTCACAAATACTTGGTATTTTGTAATATGCCATATTATGATCATACTTGTAATATAAGTAATTTCTTGTTACATAATGAGACTTTGCCCTCTTTAGTTGTTAATATTATTTCTACACAAAAATGTTTTTTGGATATGTGCATATAATTATTTAAATGTCTCAAAGCAAATTGAGAAAAAACTAATAACAATCAACAAGAAAAACCTCCATGTCAAAACAGCTATAGACGTGTTGTGAGTGTGTTAGATAACAATACTGCAACTTATCTCATTATTTAAGCATTGGTTTTATCAAACCGCATATACATAACAAAAATAACAATGCAAAAATCAACAAACGTTAATCTTACAAATACGGGGTATTATGCAGCTTTCACTAAAATGCCATGCAATCTAAAGCATATTATTTGTAAGGTTTGTTTAAAGAAACTTAAGTGACAAAAGGTGTATCATTGAATTTCTTCTGAGTATTAGGATTGGTAAAAGGTGCTTTTGCCCGAAATTCCCTCGCCCCCTCCACACTATCGTCAAAAAGAGGTATATATTGTTAACTCATGACTATACAACACATTTGATTTATTTTTTCTAACTAAATAACGATCAATAAATGTCAAACTTTCAAAAGAATATACCCATACATGTACTCAGTGAAATACAGCTATTTACATTTACCTATAAATGAACTTGTATAGTGTTCGTGTTGTGTTTTTAGCCATAAGGGCAGAACTTAGTACATACTCAGAGTTTACTCCCTTCTGGCTCTAAACGAATGATATACATGTAGTCTCTTTAAAAGGTATTCTGTAATAATATGAGAGGTATCTGTCATAATATTAAGTGATTATAGTTCATGTTATTTGAGTGTGGGATATTATTAAGTGATTTTCCCCTTTTACCAATGTTTGTTCCTCCATATTTGTATTATTATGTATCCTTTGAGGGTAGTCATGTTATCAAGCTTTGCTTACTTTGTCAACCCTCCTGTTTGATGTTTTCGATTAGTTACAGCCAGACTTACTTTATTCTCCATATATTCTTTAGTCATGTGTAAATTTGTATTGTTTGTTTGTTATATATTTGTAAAAATGCAAAAGAAAAAGAAAATCAAACAGAAATAAATAAATCAAATCAAATCAAATCAAAGTTACTCAGCATGGCTTTGTTTCGTTGTTTATTTAGTGGATAATGACTAGTCTAGATGTAAGACCTTACTTAAAATAATCAGTTCATGAGTATTGCAAATTTTACATTTTTGATATTTACAACTGGGCCTTTGTAATATAATAACATCATCAATATATATTTAGTATTGGTTGGTTCAGAAGACGATATATTATTGCAGGTAGTAATTGTTAATTGACCTCACTATATAACTTATATGTATGTCTGAAATATATATGGGTCTGCATTAAGAGACGTGTGCTCAATTATTTTAAGCAGTTGGTAGTACGTTACTGACAGCGTGTCCACACACAATAAAGTAATCCCGAAACTCTACAGCGAAACGTCGTATAGGTGTGCTACTGCGGTCATGAAACGGAAGCGGAAATGAGAGGTCGCGCGCGGTCACGTGAAGCCCCGCCCAGTTAAACCGTCCTAGTTCGACCAATTATACTAGTTACGTCCACACACAACACATTCCATGATTCTTTATCGAGTTCTAGTTCGAAACGATGCCCAGGCCCGCGTTTCGTATACATACACAATCCGTTTCGGGATAGTTATACGATGAATTTGTTGTGTGTGGACAAAGGATTGATCACAGCTGGTTGTAAAAGACAAATGTTATATTAGTAGTTTTATTTCATGTAAGCTTATTATCATTTGTATATGAATTTTGATATACACATGTAGCCTCTAATTAGGTTGTGCTCACTAATAGGAGAATGAGTTATTGATAGTCCTAGACACATTTTTTGTTATTTCCATCGTTGATTCATTGTGTACCCGTCTAGTAGATGCAAACTGTTGTTTTGTGATTAAATTGTGGAGAAATATGTATTAGAAGTCGTAGTTATACGAGAATGAAATCCGGAATATTGATTATGTCATCTCACCGAATACAATATATGGTAATTGTTTTTGTTTCTGTTTCATAGAGTTCACATAGTTCAAGAAGAGTGACTGGATAGAACGGCAAGATGTGAGGCTACATCTAATAGTAGTTGTTGTTCTCGTAAAACCTTAGTTGGATGAGTCGGTCATAATGTCCAAGTAATATTGATTGTCTTTTAAAAGATTAAACAGCTGGATTCGTTAATTTTAGTGATGCGATTAAACAATTAGTGATAGAAGAATCGTATGTGTATATGGTTGTTTTTTAATACTGTATATACATGTACAAATTAATGTGTTTGTTAATATGAAACGGGTGTAATTTGTTAAAGGAGTCAGATAACAAATGATAATGAAAATATATAATAATCAATAATCATTTCATATTGATGCAATGTTTTTCTTTTTCTTTTGTATTTGTAGGGGTTTTCTTTTCTGTTCTTGCTGTACCTAATCAAGTACGATACTCGCACTACTCCTATTTGTGAAGATTCATGATGTTCTGCGTCCTGACCAACGCGCTCCCATCCATATGCTCGAGTAGACTATGACACTATATATTTTTTATTTTGAATAAAGAAATTAATACAACAACTATTTCTTAAATTGACAATTTTTGATCCTGTTTACTATAATCATGGCTATATCTAGGTACATATGTTATATCACAAATTTTGAGATCTACCTGTAGATATTGGGATGATGGTAAAGATATTTATATCATATATTTATGTACTTATGTGTGCATACGTATAGAGGCTGGATAATTGTAATCAAACGAGAATTAATTAAAGTAAAATCCCTTTTTAAATACAAGAATATTTTTCCCGTCGCAAGCAATCATTTTCCCTGATGACGTTATCAACACCCGAGATGCCCGAAGGAAAAAAATTATTGGTAACAGTGGGGCCATTTCCCTAAATGGAGCGAATGATGCTACCATGTTATTCTCAATGTCACCCCCACTCATCACCCGATTAATCAAACACGATCTGAAGTGTACTTCATGAAGTAAAGTAACGACGTAGAGTTCGTCTGTCGTAGGATCGACGCAGGCATTATCAACGGAAGTACTGTGGAGGATTTCCCTTTGAGCACCCTGCCTGTCGATAATGAACACTCTATGAGCTAATGGTGAGTAGGGTTGAGCGATGATGTGACCTGATGATAGTACACCACGCATATCTATACCCTGTTTACATGTGATGGTATTCATGATCTTACCATCAGCTGGGTTGATGACGTATATCTTAGACTGATACCACTCAGCAGCGATGATCATCCCATCCTGGTCAACAGCTACATACACCCCTGCGGCATCACTCGTTGTGTTTCTTGGTATTGTGACGTCATTGATGTGCTTCCATTGTCTGTCATACACACTAACGAGTCCATTCAAACTGTCCCCTGTACACCCTTTACGGGTTTTACCGCATACTACCTTGCCATCATTCAGCAATGCACAGGAGAAAATACATGATGCTTCACTACTGGTTATCACTCTCCGACTGTTTTTAGTGTTTATATCTAACATGTAAGTATGTGTGCTACCACTTAATCTATCTGATATGATCACATTGCTTTCATCTATGCATCCTACAACGGCTGGGAGTGTGATTTTATCACTGACATTGATTGTATCAATGAGCTTCCACGCTCCACCATACCCATCAATCCTTCCATCATACTTCTCTCTCCCAGTACCCTTCACAAACCTCAAACCCGATATGGTATTAGTGACTTGTTTCACCTCACCTTCGTTCAATGGCCACTTTAATATATCACTCACCGATGTCTTTACATGATGCCCGTCTTTGATGACATTTGTATCATTTTCGAGTACTGTATCAAGTGTCTGTACTGTAGTCTCTGTGTTTTTTGTATCATCTTGCCATGCCTTCTCCAACAGTCCAATCTTTCTCTCTTTCTCTACAGTGATGTTTTGTATGTCTGTTTGGAGACCATGCTGTTTGTTGCCGATTGGTTCTCGTCTTCTCTCTGCATTTGTACGGTTCAGTTCAAGTAGATTTTCTCTCTCCTCGTCATTTTTTCGAATCTGTTCATTAATTTGTTTAATCTCCTCGTGAAGTTTTGTATTCATCTCATCAGTCTCCTGGTTGATTTTTGCAGCATCCTCCTTCTCTGTGTCCTTGTCTGTTTGGATCGCCTCATTGATTGCCACATCAACTTCATCTTTCAAAGCCTGTAGATGGGTGTCGGTGTCTTTTCTACACTGATGAATCTGATCTCCATAAACTCGACACAGCTTCAATCTGTCCTTTGCCTGTTCTTTTAGAGTGATTAGGCTCCGTTTACTTTCCATCATGGCGCGGTCTAAACCCTGTTGCACGCAAGGCTGCTGATGATATATAAGTGCGCATGAATAACACAGCCCTACACCATGAGTTTTACAGTACAATTTGATTTCTTCACCATGCTCCTCACAATAAGGATTGGACCCACCCTTTCTTGCTTTTCCGATGCATCCCTCTTTGGAGGCGCAGTCATCGCAGAGCTTCTTTTTCTCCTTCACGTAGTACGTCATATCTGTAATTGACTGACAGTTCTCTCTTTCACAGATGTTCGCCGCCATCCTGATCGGAGTATGTACCCGTAGGAAGAACAATTCTGTAAAGAGAGAGAGAGAGAAAGAGCAATAGAGAAAGAGAGCAGGAGAGAGAAAGATAGATAGAGAGAGAGAGAGAGAGGGAGTGGGTAGAAAAGGGGTAGAAAAGTTACGGAGGGAAAGACAGAGGGGGAGGATAGTAGAAAGGAAGGAGAAAGCAGGAAGGATGAGAGAAGAAGGAATGAAGGAAGGGCGAGAGAACAAGGAGATGTCAGAAAGGATGGTTGAGCCACGTAAGGAGGAAGAAAAAAAGGGTGAGAAAAAGTGGGAAAAGGGGATTTAAAGAGGGTATTCAAAAAGAGAGAGGAAGGGAGTGACCGAGCGAGAGGAAGAGAATACAAAATATAATACAATGACCTCTATAAGTATCATTTCCTCACGCCCATTTTCAAAAATACTAGTAATGGATGGTAGTGTATTTATTCCGGGGGAGTCGCTTTAAAATCGATATTTAAGGGTCATATACTGTTTTAACATTCATTTACTCTAACGCGTCCATGGTTTTGAAACTTGGGGGATGGGCATTTGCAATAACAGTAATGACCTGCATATTTAACACAAAAAGCATTGAGAGCAAATAATAGAGATTTTAGTGATTTATATTATACATGTACATGCATTGCCCACAACAATTTTACTTTCAACATGCTTTCTAGTAATTAGAACAAAAATGGAATTCGTAATTCAATAATTTACAACATTGATAATCGATTTATTAAAAGCGAAAATGACATGTTGATCTTGTTTTTTCTATAATTTTTGGATTGGACGAGCGCTTTAACAACGGTGATATTATCAAGTGGCCGAAACAGTGGCAATGTATGCGGCGCAAACGTTTCCATATGCACTTGTCCTTTATAGTGTAAACATTGTGCATTTTAAAGTGAAACTTTGAGACTTTTAAGTCATAAAAAAGCAAGGATCCTAGGGTTGAAACAGGGTTTGTAACTTTTCCTTTGTTTCTTCCATTTTCACTCCTATCTTCTCTTGTCTTTCTTGTCTGCTGTAGGCTACATTACGGACGTAAATCATTTAATTGTAATCATTTAATGCACCTCTTAAATTCAAACTTTTGGGACCATATTATCTCGCAATATATCAGTTATAAGGCTTACAAGAATAAGTTAATTGCATGACATCTCTTTAAGCAGAGCTGAATCATATGAACTATTTGCTTTGAGCTTCTAGTGGCATAGATTTGAGTAGCATTTGCCTCCAGTGCTGATATCTAAGTATCAATTAACAAAGTGAAATGTAACGTAAATTACAAAAGTTTTACAAAATAACGCACGTATGTACGGTCTAAATATACACGCTGACTATAAGTATACATGTTTCTCTCCATAACCCTGGTTATTAGCCATTCCATACACCTGCTATAAATATTGGCATCTCTGTGACTGGAATCCAATTTGCTTATACCTTAGTGGTCGCTATATACTAGTTGTAGTGTAGTTGTAGACACATTTATGCTAAAAAAATGTATAGATACATGTATGGATAGTATTCAGGTCTTATTGACCTCATGTAATCCCTATTATGACCTGTAAATATGTACGTAAGAATGTTATACTGCAGGTTCTATAATAAACTATGATAATGATAAACTTACCCCTTGAGAAACGTATAGTAGCACAGGAATGAGCGATGTAAAGTCCACAGCACAGCAATATTCTTCTTTACATTTCAATGTGTACCCAACGCCACAGGAATATCATTAGCGAACTATATCAACATTTCAACATGCAAAAGTGACAAAGGCTATTACAGCTTAGGGGAAAAAAGTGATTGCGCAATATTTTTCAGAGGAAGCTTAGCAAGGTCAATTTTTGTTCGACAAGTGATTAAAACAGACTTCACAAACATTCCCACGTACTGGAATAGATTTTTGTTTCCGGAAAATTTATATGATCTTTTGACATTGCATCCGGTTGAAAAATGTTGGTCATGCAGTTAAATATGAGGAAAAAGGGATCATTAAAGGAAACCTAAACCCAAAGAATAAGTTTAGGTATTCTGAAAAATGAGATGTATTCCTCCCCTTTGATGTACAATATTCCTTACGAAAATGTACAAGATATATATAAATGAAGATATTCCTGGCATGATGTGATGCCTTTCAGCATGATATGGGCGCAGCCATTTTCTTGAAAATGTGACGTACCTGTTGAAGTTGTACATGTTTCATGCACCAAGCTTTAGTTGGAAATATTTTTAAATCAATAACGAAACCTTTACTTTTTAGTGACCGGTCTTACCATACTCGTTTACCCCAATAGACTAGAGTGTTATGACAACCGTTAGGAAAACGCAAAATTCGGTTTCGATTTCTAATCATAAATATTTTGATAATCATACAGGCGATCGGCTTGTAAAAGTCACGAGGTTCCTGACTGACCTAAACGTTTATAATTATCATTGCAGGATGAGCTAAACCAGGATTTTTTTTCTTCAGAATCTGAGACAAAGAAACCGGATCCCTTTAAGCAAACTCCATAACTAATTTCATAGGTTACAGGAAATTTACATGAAGCTTAGTGCATATGATTTAGTTTGATTGTACATGTTTGTTTATATATGATTTATTGGATTAACCTAAGAAACATGCATAGGAGACAGTGATAATGGTCTTAAAAGGCAGGTAGTCTTTATAGAAAGGTGGTCTTTCTATACAGGTTGTCGCTAAATAACGTTTCACTATACATCAACTTATTTTATGAGGAGTGTTGTATTTCAACATGCAATTAGCTCTGCAGAAGTAATATTCGAATCTCATATTTTTAATGTAGTATCGTGACGTAGAACCCTTTACACGAAGAGCAAAATAATATGTGGTGTTTGATATACTTCCAAGTGTACTAATCGCCAGATGTTATTTTGTTTTGTATCTTATAAGTTTTATATGGTAATATTATATGCAAGATATAAGCTTATGATATTACTTCTGAAAAGAGATTTTGTAAGATAATTTGTTAAAGGTTGATTTTGTACATTCTAGCTGTTTACACATTATTTTGTTGGGTGATTGTTACACTAACCCTTTTCGAGACAGCCCTTCCACAATTTGTGGTTTGGCTCGATAACTTTTGATTTAATTCCCTAAAAAATATGCCAGAAAGGGCGAAAACTTCTGCAAACACCGTTTATATGTTCATTTTATGAATATATAACATTTTATATCAGGCATTAAAAAAATATCAACACAAATATGCTTATATTGGCAAAACCTTGAGAAATTTAAAATCATTGTTTTAAGATTGGTCTTTTTTCCTTCATATTTTCAACAAGACTCTCAACCGTGTATATCGTTTCATGACATTTCATTTATTTTAACAATGTACAAAACAAACGAAAATTATAATTGTTGCCAATTTGAAGAACAATATGTGATCAATGTAACCCTCAAAATAAATCCTCTACTGAAAGGGTAAAAATATTTCATGACTGTTTCAATTACAATCTGAGGGGTCACGTGACTTGTATTCTAGATTAATGGAGAGCTAAGAGGCGTTAATTTACCAGAAGGACATTAAAACCAGCAAGACCAATACTAGAGAGTATCCAGACTGAACAAAATATTAGGCATACATGAACTCCAATTGCCCAGAATCGTTCGGGTTAGAGTCGGTGTGGAGTTGGTTTGGCATTGTGACGGGTGTATACAAGCAACACTGAACAGATGAAGCTTCTGCCCTAACGTACTGTTTATTGCACAGCGCCATCTAATGGTCAACTTGCCAACAGTGCGTAACCCAGATTTACATCGGACTCGATGCAAGAACCAACGACTTACTGGACTATACTGCTACTGCTACGAGATGGCGCTAGATGGGATGCTGCTAGTATAGTTTGGCTGGAAATGATAACGTCCTTTCGAGTTTTGGTTGACTATAAATGTGGATCATTACAAATATTGGACAAATCTTCAATTGTCTTTGTTCTCTTTCTCTCTCTCTAAAAGACATATATTGGTGGAGGCAGTGGTATTGCTGTGTTTATAATTGTGTTGCTGCATTTTATTAATTTTAAATTGTTACAGGGTTTATGATATTTCATTACTACCTTTTATCTTGGGCGTGTGTATGTAAGGGGGGGGGGGGGGGAGGGGCTCGGAGGTTGCACAGGAACGACATTTATGTCAGTATTCTGACATATTTTCCACGGGGGATGATGCAGACCTTCATCTGTTTTGGTAAAATTTATAATAGTTGCAAGAAATGAAAACTGTTTAAAGGTTGATTTGTTGACATTTTACTAACACAATGGCTTTATGATTAGTATTGAGAGCATAGAAAAAACAACTGTAATACATGAACGTACTGGAGTCCCTTGTCAATTGAAGTTCAATGATGAGGGAGACATCTTCTGCTTCTTCAGATCCAGGAGGGTGTCTAAAACATGAACATGTACTTTTATAAAAAGTACATGGATTATTCATAAATACATACAATTAAGAACTAAAATATTCATAACCCTTGTAAACAATATTTTATTTTTCGTAAAATGATCATAAAAAAGGTTGGTTCAATTAGTGCCTTTCTTGAATACTTTTAGATGAAACTTTAATATGTCAAGAAATATAAAATAAGCCTAAACATTCTCAAGAAATATAAAGTTGGAAATTCAAATCAATCGCTTCAATACTTGTACTTAAACCATTACAAAACGAGGAAAGCCAAGGGTATTAAGGGTATACCAATACTTTAGTAATACTTTAACTGTACATGTATATGATAATGCGCATGTATATTCATCTACATGTCTTAAATAAGTAACAATGAATAGTCTGCTGAGAACCAGAAGGGTGTTACATCATATACTTTGACATACATGTAGGTTGTAAGGTTAATATCTTTATCTTTGTGCACAAACATAATTTACAGGGGGAGCAAGTGGGAAGAACGTTAAGGCGAGGGCCACATTGTTCTTCTAAAGAGAGAGAGAGAGAGAAAAAAAAAGAAAGAGAGAAGAGAGAGAGAGAGAGAGAGAGAGAGAGGGGTGTAGATAAGAGGAAAAGGGATAATGGATACAGAGGGAGAAAGACAGGAAGACAGTAGGAGACAGTTGGAGACAGGGAAATCGATGGAGAGAGGATGGATTAAAGTGAATATAAAGAAGTAAAGAGAAAGGGGAGGAAAATGAGGGTGTGTGTGATATTTAGAAAGAGAGAGAGAGAGAGAGAGAAAGAGAAGGGAAAGAGAGAGAGAGGGGGTGTAGATAATGGAGAGAGGGATAATGGATACAGAGGGAGAAAGACAGGAAGACAGTAGGATACAGTTGGAGACAGGGAGATCAATGGAGAGAGGATGGATTAAAGTGGGGGTGAAGAAGTAAAGAGAAAGGGGAGGAAAATGAGGGTGTGTGTGACATTTAGAAATATAGAGAGAGAGAGAGAGAAAGAAAGAGAAAGGTAGAGAGAGAGAGAGAGGGGGGAGTGTAGATAAGTGAAAAATGGATGTTGGATACAGAGGGAGAAAGACAGGGAGACTGTAGGAGACAATTGGAGACAGGGAGATCGATGGAGAGAGGATGGATTAAAGTGAATATAAAGAAGTAAAGAGAAAGGGGAGACAAATGAGGGTGTGTGTGACATTTAGAAAGAGAGAGAGAGACATACCGAGAGAGAGAGAGAGAGAGAGAGAGAGGAATATAACAAATAATCAAAATGAGAATATTGAAATATATTTACAGTGTTGTTGTAGCATTGGTCCACCGTCCAGCCATTGAGGGGCACATGCCATTCAGAAAAATCGTCAGACATTCCATTCTCAAGATTCGTTACACTGAAGTAAGAAGCTTTCTATACACACTGTATCTCTCTCTCTATCTCTCTCTCTCTTCTCCCCTCTCTCTCTGTTCTCCCCTCTCTCTCTCTCTTTATTTCTATTTCTCTCTCCCTCTCTTTTTATCTCTCTGTATATCTTTACATATCTCTCTATTTATTCCTTTCTCTCCTTCTCCCTTCTCCTTTATCCCACTCTCTCCTGTTTGTCAATTATTTTCCGCTATTCCTGTCAATGACCCGACCCCCTTTTAAAATATCATTACAAACCCATCAGGTCAAACTTTTGTTCCATCTAATTCTCCATCCAAGTTTAAAGTAGATATTCATTGATTTTAAAAACTACCTTTATTTTCATTATTGCAAAGTTGAAACTTTGATTCGACAAGGTTATCAAAATTCAATGCTTGGAAACATTCGAAGTAAATATTATTATAAATTACTAAACGCTTAAATACAGCCCCGGCATAGCACCTGAAGAGCTCTCCGAACACTGTTGAGATGTGTGAGATCACAGTATGGACACGACTTGCACAAGCAGACGGTGTCCCAAGACATCTCACACATTTTCAGTGCCTGTGTTTTCATCTTCCCTTGAGTTCTTTCTCTTACTTCACTACCGTCAGGCTAAATGTATTTATTGCCTCACTCTAAAACCCGCGCATGGTTTTATTTTGATGACAAATGCAGCAATACAAAAATTAAGGAATCTGTCGCTTGTAAACAAAATAAGACGCCATTGTATATTCAGCTGCACACACCGGGGTATGTTCGGCGTTTCAAGAGGGAACAAATGCCGTCCTTAATAACATTCCGGGGGTTTCTCAATTTGAAAGTCTGGTTTCTTTGATTGTTAATTAACCCTTATCCTGTGTATTTACAAGCAAAAGATTTTAGTTTTCAGAATCGGGTCATTCCCCTTTTGAATGGTTGGACATGCCATTACATTTATATTCATTAAACTCATTATAATTTGAGAAATAATAGCGTTGCAATTATGTTTATTCTCTATGGGATGTCGTCTACTTGGGCAGTGTTGGTCCATATAGTGACGTCATTAAAACATCGTTATTTTTCCGGCGAATCTCTCGTATATACCAGCTGCTATGGAGGTGGTTGTATTTGTGTTTTTATAAATCACCCGATATGTAGTTGACCTAAAACTTGTCCGATGGCCATCTGCTAGCTTACCAGTTTCTAATGATACATTTTGTTGACATAGTTGTGATCTTCTATGAATTTCACCTTTAAACATTTCTGATAAACTCACAATGACAACTATTTACTTAACATTTGAAGACATGTTGTATGCATAAAGCCAAACAGTTTTGGGGGGAACTCCCTGAAGCAGCGCAAATTCACTGGTTTGCGCTGGTGTGATTACCACTCCATTGTTCACACAGGTGTCTGGAACCGGCAAACTTAACAACTTAGCCATTATGACGTCAAACTTCAGTACTGTCTGCTACCTCTATTTTCTACGGATAGATAAGACAACTGTGCAAATAATTTCCATGGTATAGCATGTACATTTGTATTTATCTACCACAGACCAAAATAACGAATAAACTGAATGACATACACGAGATAAACTCATGCAATAACACATAAGATATTGTACATATAATAAAAGAAGAATACCCCTCCCAGAACAGAAGAAACAACGTGAAACATAACAAGACACAAAACAGTACCATTTTAACTAGCAAAGGAGAGTAGCGGTTGCGAGAAGCAGTATGTGGACTCGCTGGAATACCATATAATACAGTGATATTCATATTGTGAGAGAGTGAGAAAAAACGAAAGTTGCCCCCAAAAGTATTACATGCAGCTATTTACATCATTATGAGTGTGTTAGATGACAAAAGTCTGCAACCTATTTAATATTGTAGCATTTGCCTTTCAGAAATTACATATCAAAGGTTTACATGTACCATTGCAACATTATGAAATCCACAGTGTTGAATCTTACACTTATCATTATACTGCTATGTACATATCATGAGCATACTTGGAATTTAAATATATTTTGATAGATAGGAGACTTTGCAACCTAATTGATTGTTATATTATTCAGACATTCTAACAAATAAAGTAGTTAAATTAATCAAATTGAATCATACAACAACAAGAAGTACAGCTGTTTACAAGTTGTGAGTATGTTAACAGACAAAACTATGCAACTTATTTCATTATTTTAACATCGCTACTAAGGAACTACACATTCATAGCAAAAAGTGTCATAGACAATTCATAAAATAACAACATTAAATCTTACAAATACTGGGTATTCCGCAGCTATATACATGTTGACATGTTCTGAGCATATTTAAAATGCATATTCCTGCATGGTAGATAACAATGCCATGCAATCTAAAGCATATGATTTTAAACGGTTTTCGAGCAATAATTGAAAAAAAAGGTTAAGGAAAATTGAATGGACCATACGGTATTCAATGTCACACAACGAATATTCAGATTGGATTCCGAAGGACTTATGAAAGTCTATTTTGTCTCAGTGAATCCAATATTTTGAAATGAAGATATTTTTGTACACTGTTAAAACAAGTATTACAATTTTTAATCAAGTTAGTTAACATTTTAATCAACCACGGATTACCAGGTGAATCACACAATCGTTGGTTAAACTTTAACCAACAGCCTGTTGATTAAAATTTAACCTGTGGTTGATTAAAAATTGTAATCAATTATTGGTTGAAAAAATTTGCTCAATGTTGGTTAAAATGGTGTTGATTAAACTTTAACCATTTGTTGATTAAAACTTTAATCTTTTGTTGGTTATTTATGCTTTGTTCGGGGCTGATTCACATGATGTTGGTTAAACTTACATGGGTCGTTGGTTAAAATTGTAACCATTGTAGGTCAATTCTTTTTTTATTCACACGATGTTGGTTAAACTTTAGTGGGTTGTTGGTTACAGTTATAACCACTGTTGGTTAAACTTACGGGGGTTTGGAGGTCTAATCCTCGTGTTTGCAGGTAAGAAATTGTTTAATATGATTATCATCAATGCTAAGATAAGGAAGAAGTGAAATAAGGTTCTTGCTCAAATTAAAAACGCTTTGTGTCCCGGCCCGTAGGTTGTAGCTCAGCCAGTAAGTGTTACGGATGACCTACCCAAATTGCATGCATGAAGACGTTTCACTTTATGATGACATCTTATTTTATATTTAATTGTTTGAACCAATTAGAAACAATTAGATTTAAAAAATAAGATTATTATTCATGCATGCAATTTGGGTAGGTGATCCGTAATAGGCCTACACTTCTCCTTCTTTAATTGGGTCTGCCTCCTTCACGGTTGAAGATTCTTGCAGACTGATGAGTGTGTGTGTGCTTACGAGAGCCAGGTGCACGGTGCAAGTAAAATGTTACTTATTGGTTGAGCTACGTACAGCCTAGGGGACACAAATCGTTTTTGATTTGAGCAAGAACCTTATTTCACTTCTTCTTTACATTCTTAGAATTGATGATGATAATATTAAAATAATTTCTTACCTGAAAACACGGAGATAAGACCGTCCAAACCCCCATTTCTCAGGTCCTCGCGACAACCTCCATTGTTACTTGTGTCGCACGCGTAAACTGCATGTACTTTGCATGCATATGTCGAGCGATCGCTAGCTAGCTACGCGCTTCGATATCGTTCCGTTGGGTCACGTGACCAGTACTTTAATCAACATTGATTAAACTTTAACCGGAAGGGGGCTATCATTACTATCGG
This sequence comes from Strongylocentrotus droebachiensis, assembly GCA_035222895.1. Taxonomy (NCBI): domain Eukaryota; kingdom Metazoa; phylum Echinodermata; class Echinoidea; order Camarodonta; family Strongylocentrotidae; genus Strongylocentrotus; species Strongylocentrotus droebachiensis. Next base: position 28,276 of record JAVYIG010012587.1, read on the forward strand.
AATTTTGTTTTTAATCCATGCTGTGTTACAATTTTTGCCAACGACTTAGACTTAACCAACATAGGTTAAAAGGAAGAATTTTGATCAACACTGTTTTTAACCAACGCAAGATTAAAAGTAAATTTTAATCAACACTACATTTTTAACCATGGTTGAGCGTTTTTTAATCAACAATTTTTTAACCCGCAGTTTTTTAATACTTGTTTTAACAGTGTAACATGAAGTATGATTATCAAACGATTTCTTCTTTTTCTAGGAAGAATTCACAATGCATATTTGTTGTATTTACAATGTCTAAACTACATTCTGCCAGCTAATATTGATCTATATGGGTTACTCAAACAACATTTCAAGTTTGGTGTTTTCAGGGGGGGGGGGGGGTGCACCAGACGTGTGCAACAGGCATTCCGGTAGTAGGGGCACGTGCCCCCGCCCTATCTCTCTCTTTCTCTCGCGATGTCCTTGTAGTAACTTCTTCGCCATACGGTATTAATTGGAATTTGCATGATATAACGGCCTTGTATATTTATCTTCCTCTCACTGTCACGCATATGATCAATCAATATTTCGACTGTGAAATTCACTTTCTCCGGGACGGAGAGTAGATCACCAGCCCTAATATAAACGTCAGTATTCCAAGAGCTGTTTCATATCTGAGCTGTGCCTACCTCTACCTATACCACATCATCATGATTCCCGCATTGAGCCTCGTACTTGTGTTGGCAGCCTCCTTTGGAGAGATGGCTTATGGACTCACCGAAGAGGAGAAAACAACTATCCTGGCTAAACATAACCAGTACCGTAATGAAGTAGATCCACCTGCTGCAAACATGAGATCTCTGGTAAGTTTTGTGTTATACGATACTTGCTGATCTTGCGACACCACTTTCTCTTGCGAAACTTGCTTCATGTAAAATTTCCTATACAATAACCGAATTCGTTGCTTCAACACTGGATCAACATTATGCCTAACCCTAAACGTTTTCAAGATTTGCAGAGAGAGGCACCAAGAAGAATTTGTTAAAATTGATAGTATTGACAACGATAACAATAATAATAATAATAATAATAATAATAATAATAATAATAATAATAATAATAATAATAATAATAATGATAATAATAAATGCTATTATCATTATTATTATTATTGTGAACGTTAAACTTTTAGATGATGCAATGTCTGGTTTAATAGTTTATATGTCTATACCTAATCCGCAGGTGAAAAACTTTTGAAAGATATAAATGCTCATTTTTATAGATTTCTTTGGGGAGGGGGGAGGGGGAAGGGGTCAAAATTTAAGATATATACACACATTGCCAATCATTAAAAACTTCCTGAATTAAGAGATTGGCAAGTGGCTCAATAGATCGCAATATCCTCTTTCTTTTGCAATTTTTCTTGCCCGAACCGCATGATTTAAAATTAACCCTTACTGTACATTTCCTGCTAACCCTTATGGAATAATGATTACATTAAAATAGGCAATAGCCCAATAAATAGTAAAATATTGCGTAAGAGTTCGTTTTTGTCAAAGATATTTTAGAGACAAATATTTATATATTTTTTTTCTCTCTGGAAGATTTCCAAGATAAGTATAATATTAATTAGTTTTTCTTTTTTTATCGTTGATTATGCGACGCAGGGAGCCACAACCCCTTTTTTCCAGATATACAATGGCATTGGTTATGACACGTATTAAAGGATGTTCACATATCTATGCAATTTTATTAACGAGAAGAAAGGGAGAATGTAAAATGTATTTTCGACCCGAATGACAAGAGTCGGGAAAAAAAAAGTTCCATTGGATTTAATTGTATATTTTCACTGCAAGATAAATTATTTGGTTTAAGAGGTTCAAATAATTATGCATTGAATGTATACTGATTGTGGTGCGACAGATGGTGTATACGTGCAGAATAAAGAAAACTTTGCCCGATATAGTGCCGGGCTACGATAAAATAAGACGCTGCCCGGGCTGGTATCGGAACCCTGAACACTTGAATTGAGAGTCAAGTGAATGAACCACTGGACCACGGCAACGGTGGATATTATTCACGGCTAACAAAAATAACAAACAACCAAATTTGCGTTTATGTCGTGGCTTTATTAACATTTTGAGATGGACGCTTATTTTGCACATTTTGATTTTCTGGGTGTCATAACAAAATAACACAGATATATTGAATCATAAAAAATGCTTACAAATGCAATGCTAGGCCCCCGCCTATGAAATCGAGTGATGCCTAGGCTAAACTTATATACATTAAGTCATTATATCAGCCCCCCGCCTATAAAATCGAGTGATGCCTAAAGTTATGCTAGGCCCCCCGCCTATGAAATCGAGTGATGCCTAGGCTAAACTTATATACATTAAGTCATTATATCAGCCCCCCGCCTATAAAATCGAGTGATGCCTAAAGTTATAGAATATAGATGTATATATATACCAGCCTCTCCGCCTGTAAGATCGGATGATGCCTAAGATTAAAGCGTGACACCCTGAGTTTGAAAATGTGTAGGTACAACTAGGTCCCCCCGCATTCAAATCGAATGGGGGCCGGAAAACTAAGAATTGACATGCGAACAAATTCGACTGAATATACATTGGCAACCCCCTCGCATGTAAAAATTGAGTGGGGTCGAAAATTATCGGATGACAATTATTGATCAATAAACTTATCAGTACCATGTGATCAGTGATTTACCCATACAAAACCGGGTAGGGGCGAAACCCAATGGGAAAAATTCCCCTACGGCCCACTTTCTTTGTGCACGACGCAAGTTGATGTGCGACCAGGCCAAATGCCCCCGGCTCTGCATTAACTTCATAAATCACTGACCAATTTATTACATAAACCCTATCCTTACCTTTCATACCTGAAACCCTAAATCCTTTCCGTACTAATACGTATGCCTTGGCTACTTCGAACCACCAAGCAATACTTAATTTATGCCACTAATATACTAAAAATACTTTTATTGGTGGAGATAATGGGGAGGTGGTGGGAATGTTTTAGACTCCGTAAATTTTTCTTCTTGTCCATTCAAAATGAAAGCCATAACTAGAATGAAAGCCCCTTCGTGCTATTTTTAATTTGCTGGCGGTATTTTCCGCGCTTGCTTGATAAGCGTACATACGCTTGTACATTTCCTTCCAATGTAATACAAAGTATTACATTTCCTAGCGCGTGAATTTCCCTCAAAAATGTAAACAACCTCTTGACCTACATTTTGTCAGCCTGTCAATAAACCATTTTAAATCGTTGTCTACTCTTTAAATTTTATTAAAGCTAATTGCGCTCACAGGCTGATTAGCGCAAGTAATAATGCAACAGGTGAGCAAAATGAGTTTGTTGACAACGCCATTTTCGGCGGCTTGAATCAAGTGTGTACGTCCATTTGCGCATACCAGGAATTATTTGCATCATTGCTTGCGCTAATCAAATCGTCAATGCAAATAATGCATACACCCATAAATTAACAGCAACGCTTGCGCTGTTCAATTTTTTATTCATATAATTTGCACGAGATATCACTCTCACATGACGTATTAGAGACCGCGCCAGTCGTTGACGCAGACTTGCGTCAATCAAATGACGCCTCGTGTACGATGATTGTCTTGCGATCTTGTGCCATGCATTGAATGTGCTAAAATCAAGTTGATAATATTCGAGCACCAGAAGTAACAGTGCTAGACAAGAGCGCTATACGCGAACCCACCATCGTAATTATGATCATATACGTACCCAATATTATTATTCAAGGCTAATTATTTAATTGCCTGTAAAAGGTTTCAATGTAAACTATGAGCAAATTAAATGGCACTCTTATGATTTTGTTTTTCTCTCCCTCTTCTCTTTTTTTTTTGCAGTATGTCTCTTTACGTTTCTATTTTTTGTTCTTACTTTATTATGAGAAATATTTGTTTATGATTATTATCATTATGAAAGAGTTTCACCAGGATGGTTGTAATAATGACTTTAAAGTTCTTTTATCACGTCCTAACGGAAAAATTACCTGTAACAATTTCGATGTCTAGAGTTTATTTTCTTTTTGAAGATTAGTGCAGTATGTTAAACAATTATTCTTTTTACTTTCTTATCCCATTTTTCGTTCCTTGTCAGTTTTGGTGAATTTATTCTTTAAAATGCAACTATGTTATGTTTGTATGTATCAGTCATTGGACTGTTTCTACAACCCATTTTCTTTCAATGAACCGAAATAAATGAAAAAACAAACAATCCTACTATTGCCTCGTTCTCTGGTAACAGCGATGGAACCACTGGCTTGCAAACACGGCGCAGACGTGGGCTGACCAATGCACCTTCAGCGACAACAACCCTTCTTCACCAAGATGGGACGTGGTAGGCCAGAACATCGCCCAAGGGGTCGGCAGCAGTCTCATTTCTTTGATGGATTCGTGGAATAATCAGAAGGATAAATATGACCTCGACACCGACACGTGTTCACCTGCCCGCGCATCCTGCAACCAATATATTCAGGTAAGTTTCAAAGCTCAAAATAGCCATTGACAATACATAAACAGCGTGGCGGATCTACGGGGTGGGGGGGGGGGGGGGGGGGAGGGGTTAGCGGGTTTAACTCCTCCCTCCTCCTGCGGGCTGCTAAGTGAAGATGTGATGTGCATAGAAAAAACGCCATCATAATTATGTCCGGACCCACACAATATCCGCATCGCCATTGGGTCGGCTCGGTGTAAAAATGTCAGAGGTAAAAATGTCAGAGGAAAAAATGTCAGAGGTAAAAATGTCAGAGGTAAAAATGTCAGAGGAAAAAATTTCAGGGGACAAAATGTCAGAGGTAAAAATGTCAAAGGTAAAAATGTCAGAGGAAAAAATGTCAGAGGTAAAAATGTCAGAGGAAAAAAATGTCAGAGGTAAAAATGTCAGAGGTAAAAATGTCAGAGGTAAAAATGTTAGAGGAAAAAATGTCAGAGGAAAAAAATGTTAGAGGAAAAAATGTCAGAGGAAAAAATGTCCGAGGAAAAAATGTCAGAGGTAAAAATGTCAGAGGTAAAAATGTCAAAAAAAAACATTCATTAAAGTAAAAATGCATCGATTTGTTCCCATTTCTGTAAGTGCATCCCTAGTTTTTCCTTTTTGAAGACTATTTTATATTCCTCGTCTCTGTAATCTTTCAGCATATGTATTACTTTCTGCACGGATGGCAGAGTTACCTTTTTTCTGGAAATAAAAATGATATACTTTACTAGAAATATAATACAATTTATTACAAATATTCTAGCAGTATTGCCAGATATTCCCATGAAAATGGGTTTCCAATCATCACTGTGAACTTATATTAAATGCAACTTTTTAATTACCTCTTGCCATAATCGTTCAACTATATGACAATCTAAAAATAAATGTTGATATGTTTCTACTTCTAGTCTACAAAAGGAGCAAAAATGGTCAGACTCAAACCCAAATTTGAAAAGCTCTCTTTTCGTATATACAGCCACTTGTAATTGTTTGTATTGAAACTCTCTTTGTTTATTACATAACATTGCACATTTCACCTGGTGAATGTTTCTTTCAATTCCCTCATTCCAAGATCATATTCACAGTAACCGTCTGTAACATGTAATGTGTAATCTTTTTGAAATTCTTCAATGAAGTAATCATATAACCGCCTAGACTTTATGTCACATAGTTTCTGTAAACGTCCAAATATCATCAATTCTATTTCAAAATTTTCAGTATCCGCTTCCATAAAATCACTTTGCATCCATTCTAATCTGATTGCTGAAAAGATCTTTTGAATTCTAAGCAAGCTTTCAGTTGCATAACCCAAATTATAAAAAGTAAGATTGGTTTTAAATGACCTCTGACGATTATATCTGATGCTTGAAATATACCTTTCTGAAATAATTCGACATCAAAAAATGTTTTATTGCTGAGACATATGCACTTATTATTACAAATAAGCGGATTATTCTTATTTTCTCCAAAATGTCTGCACTTATCTAATTCTTGCCATGCTTTCAACATGTCTTTATAAAACAATGGAATACATTCAAGTCCATTTTATTAATATCATAATTACACAGAAATATAATTCGACCATCCAGTGATCTGAAAAAGTGGTCAAAGGTTACTTTCCAACCTGAATACTTTTCTCCATATAGCAACCGTTTGACCCACATTATTCTCTGAGTCTTGACAAATACCTTGAAATTCGTTACTCTGAGTCCCCCAACGCAGTAATCTTGATATAATATTTTTCGTTTTATTCTGTTTCTTCCTCCCCAAATAAAATTAAAAGAGATCTTGTTGATTTCTTAAAAATGCTCTGTGGGACTGTCATAAGAGACGATACATAATTTAGTTTTGAAAATACATACATTTTCAATAATTTAATTTTGCCAAACATCGTTAAATCCCTTTGCTTCCACCAACCGATTAGTCTTTTGATTTTGCTCAAAATTTCCTTATAGTTCAAATCATCTTTTATTTTGGAATTACGTGCGAAATATACCCCTAGGATTTTTATATGTTGTACCCAATGTCCGAACAGAGGTAAACCCGGCCTATCCTTTTCCTATCCCATCCACATGAAATTTGTTTTATCTATATTAATAGCTTCAATCCACTTAATTTTTCAAAGTTTTTGAAAACTTTCTTCACTCTATTAATTTAATCCATATCTTTTAAAAACAATGTAATATCATCTGCATACAACACTTGTTTTATTTCTTTATCCTGAATCTTATTCCTTCAATCCTCCCATCTTTCCTAATATAACGAGATAATAATTCGATAACTATTACACATAAATATGGAGATAAAGGGCCACCGATTTGGATTTAGCTCCTTTTGGAATGAAACATGATATTGTACCTAATTTTGTTCATACTTCTTGGTGAAATTTTCGAATGTGATATAGTGCATTTTGTCCCCATGTAGGAAATCATTATTTTAAGACAAATAACTCCATTTTGATAAAATATGGATTTAACTCCTTTTGGAATCAAGCTCTTCATATATACATATATATGGGTATATATGTATATATATAATTTTTTTGTGATGACGATTATGATTATTAATATTATTATTTTGCTTAATGTTGTTTATTTTAGTATTATTATTATCATCGTATTTATTATGTCATAAATTATATCATTATCATTATGATTGTTATTATTACTAGTAGTAGTAGTTGTATAGTTGTAGTCGTTGGTGTTGTTGTTATTGTTGTTCTTGTTTTATTATCATCACCATTTTTTTAATTAATTTTGGTTTATGCAGGTGGTTTGGGCTACAACCTCTTTCCTTGGATGTGGCAAGGCTCAATGTGAGGGAAAGACATACCTCGTCTGTTACTACGGAACCGGGTAATTTGATTCGTTGTCATCCTTGCATGGTCATTGTTCCTATTTTGCCCGGGATCATACACACACACACACACACACACATATACACACGCACAATCACACACACACATACACGCACACACACACACACGCACAAACATGAGTACATGACTGCTTTGAAATGGCACATTGCTTGGAAACGGAATTAGCATATATGTATTGTTACATCATAGTCATAATCATATCATATTTATCTTTCTCTATCATGTTGTGGAAAATATATATTGGAGAGACGGGAGATATTGTAAGGGATAGAATTATAATTTAACATCATCCCATCAGAAAGTAAATCAAATACTGAATGTAAAGTAAACATATTTCACGATGTGCAAATTTTTGTTTTTTGTTTGTTGTTGACTACACAATTCTATGAATTGAGAACCGTAAACGAAGCTGAACGAAAATCCCACCCCCCATGAAAAGAGTACAATGCATTTTATCAATATATATTTTAACCACAGCTGAACAAGTTTTAATTAAAAATAGTGAAGAATGATGGAATTATTTGAATTAAACTTGTCCTTGAGTTGATTCCTCGAAAGTCTTGATATTGAATCGTTCTTTTACTATCTTCCAGAGGTAACATGTTGTCAGGTGGCCCATACCTATCAGGTACACCCTGTTCTCGTTGTCCTACCTGGGGAGGAGAACAAAAAAGTTGTGAGGGTAATCTCTGCTATTATGTGTAAGTATAATTCAATTAACTTTAGTTCAATTTAATTCAATTCAATTAAGGTTTATTAAAAAGGGAAGTCAACCCTGGTATTGATAAAAGCAGAAAAATGAGAGAAATAAATAAGTGAAAATTTGATCTCCGATTCAAATGATAAAAGTTATTAATTTTGAAGTTATCATCAGTGGTACAAAAATTGGCAGCACTGTGAGGTATCTTGCGAGCTCCTCTCCAATTCTTTCTGTACAGAAAATTTCATAAACTTTAATTTAATTTTCTTAGTTATTGATGACAGTATATTAAGTGTCATATCGGGGTTGTATAAAACAAAACAAAAGAAGATATTTAAGATAAATAAATGTATGATTGAACATTTTCTGAGGGGAAAATATAATTTTGTGGAAAGTTTTTTTTCCAACCATTGACCTACTACAAACAGGGCGAATTGAAAGGGACCTCGCAAGATACGTCACAGAGTTGCCAATTTGTATTCGATTGATCGCACCTGCAGCAATTAATAATTACTATTTTTAATCGGTTTTTGCTCAAACTTTCCCTGACCTGATTCTTTCATCGTCTGCTTCTGATAAAACCGATACGATACCAGGGTGGACTACCCCTTTAACCATGACTGGTAGTCACAAACTGAATTGTACATGTTTCTACAGTGCAAGTAAAATACCGAATTTATACAAATTGCAGCACTAAGAAATCATGTACAATAGAAAGTAAAAGGTACGTGAAATAGATTAAATCGGTCAAATTGCAAAACAAAAGCCTATAAAATCAGTGACTGTTAAATGCATTAGCATTGCATCCAATTACCTCGCTGCTCTCAATGTAAAAATATTGCACGATAATAAACAGTAGGCCTACATAATTTATATAGGTCAAAGAAAGGGAAGGGTGTGTTCCTGAAAAGATAAGTAGACTGCAAGCGACATAAAAGGAGATAAAGATACTGAATAGAGGAAGAAAGAGAGTGGTGGATTCTATTTGAAACAAGAACAGGTACCCATTTACACCTGGACTCGGTTTCATAAAAGTGATACAAAGTGGTGGGTGCATTCGATGCGTTTTATTTATCTTCCCATACAAATTCTCTTTTTTAGTTAACTAATGGCTTGGCAAGGCTGACATGACAACGAGATTGGACTGAACTACCCAACTACAACACGTCCAAAGGACCTGATTGCAACTTTGAGTTTTACTTCAACGCATCATTTAGTTCGCGGCAAAGCGGTAAACCGCCGCACAAACCGTGACACGTTTTGTTTTGTTAACGTTTAAAATCTGCTGGTTGTGGTTTACCTAATTTAATATATATAGAGGCCTTTTTTTATTTTTATTTCAAAGTCTGGGTTGGTAATATCTAAAATGTTAATGTATTGTATACTGCATTCTATTCTTGCTTAATCTTTACCGTTCATATCTGTGTAACCATTATTTGGTTTAATTTGATCTTCTCTGTCTTTTGTACCATTATCTAAATCTTGAATTTTAGTTTTCATATCATCCTTTAAAGACAATCTTTATTATTATCCCTACAAATCTACAATATAGTTTTATTTTGTTCATTAAATAACATCAGGCGCGTACACAGGGGGGGGGGGGGGGGGGTTAAACCCCCCCTTTGGTATTTTTTTGTGTGTAACCCCCCCCCCCCCCCTAAATTTCCCTAAAACACCCCCCCCCCCCCTTTTGGATTTTTTTTTTTTTTTTTTTTAATAAAAAAAACAAATTCCCATGGCTGACCTCAAAAAGATGACCTTACCCCCCCCCCCCCCAGCGGAGCAAAATGTCAAATTTTAAAATTTCGGTACCCCCCCCCCCCCAAAAAAAAAAAGTGTCCTCTTATCCCCCCCCCCCCCCCCCCCCCCCCCGCTTATTCAACGGCTGGCTGAGTCGTTGCGAAATTTTCGGCCCGATTTATAAATGTTAAACCCCCCCTCCTTGAAAAAATCCTGCGTACGCGCCTGAATAACATGTTAGTGTTAATTTAATTCATTAAACTAATACTTCTTTTAAAATGAGAATTCTTCTGTCAAAGCCCTAACTGTGTTACCCAATTTAAGTCACAATACTTGCCGTGTGCCGGGAGCGGCAAGACGGACGTTCCTGACATCAAGAAAAATGCCCTTGTATATGCGCAGCGCATGAGGCGGTATAGAAGGGTCAATTATTACTACATTTTCCGGGGGGGGGGGGGGGACTTTTCTTTCCATGAGGGGCCGGTATAAATAGGCAATTTGTGCTTAGAAGTAGGCCATAACAGAATTATCAACATCAGAAGGGGGTGTATATAATTCACTCTCCTTAGGCAATATTCAAAATCTAGAAAAAAATTGGTCTAAAAAGGGGTTTACTCGATTCCTGACGTCTACTTGTGACAAGTAGACGTCAGGAATCGAGTAAACCCTTTGTAAAATCGTTTAAAGCTAATCTTGGGCTCTGGAATTGGTATCGTTTGTCGAGAGAATATGGTTATAATTCATTCTGCATGATTTATTCTGCAGTAGATTGATAGTTTGAACCAGTAAAATAAAAACAACCTAACAAAAACTTGCTGAAAATCATCTTCGATAAGAACCACAACTCTCTTGCACATAGTGACCTGTGTTAAGCACATGGTGCCGGGCTTGATTTCCTTATCTTTCTATGCTCATTACTCAGCCCATATACATTTTCTACCATAATCGTTTGGCATATGTCATTAATTTGTAATCTTGAACATTCAGTGTAAGTTTTGTTGGATTCTCTGAGAATGTATTTTCTATAATTGCCAGAACTCAAGCTTATCCTAAAGTTACTGTTAACGTGGTGTAAATGGCTAAGTTCTATCCCTTTCAAATCTTTGATATTAAATGAATCAATTTTATTCAAAGAGCTAGGTTTGTCAGTTGCTCTGAATATTCGACCCTCTCTCGAAAATACTTTTGGTTAATTTATTTGTAACTTATAAGCTCAATTTCAATACGTTGTGTTGCATTTCTTCTGAATAAAAAATCTGGTATTAAAGGGAAACAAATACATGTCTTTGCGTTTTTTTTTAATTTGTCTCAAATGGGTTATGTTTCATTTTTAAGTAGGCTGAGAGGCGAGGAAATTTCAATATTTTTCCCCCACAGAAAGAAAGACCTTGTCAGTGATAAATACGCGTTGTTACTTCAAGTTGTAATAGTTTGGTATAGAGTTAAAAATGCCAGAGTATAGAAAAAGTCCAAAGGAACGATTCTGCACTATCAGGCCGTGAAAGGGGGGGGGGGGGACTATCCCCCTCAATTTGTTTAGGAGGGGATCGCCCCCCGGGAAATTTGAAAAAAATTGCACACAAAGAAATGTATAGCAAAATAGTGACTAAAGACTGCAACACACGTTTAGGCTCTCGAGGGCCCAAGAGTGCAGCGTTTAGACTAATGAAAATGCGAAAATTAGACTAATAACATTTAACTACTAAATATTTACAACGCTTCGGACTGCACACTAATTAAGTGACTCAAGTGTGAAAAAAGTATATTGCTTGTTTGTGTACTATAGTTTTGCTCAGGAATAAAAAAAAATGTAAATACAACAAAACTTCAAAAACCTGTGAGGGGGTAGTCACTTCCGTCACCTTCGCCCCTCTCGTTCATTATGCTCTCTCTCGTCCCTTGCATTTTGTCCCCCCCCCCCCCCCCCCCTCGGTCATGAAAAGAAATTGCCGCCCCTGATAGACGCATTTCCGTTTTGCACCTTTCCTTTTCCTAAATCAATTAAAAAAGAAACAATTAAGCAAAATATCCCAACCAAGATCACTGCACTGACCAAGTTTCCATATCTCTCTGACACACACCACCACCTCCCCCTTCACCTTTTAAATTTTTCGATCTCATTACGCTACTGAATGTGAATGTCGCTTCTTTCAAAAAACGCCAGCTACGCTCGCTTACCAGTAGCATAGAAGCCAGGAAATTTGTTTGGTATACTCAGAAATCAATAAAGGGTTGGGAGGAAATAAGAAGCTGAAGACAGGAGAAGATAGTAGATAGAACGACGAAGGTGGTAATAACTGCTACAGTTAGTATAATTATAGAGAGAGGGAGTTAGGCAAAAGGCAGAGGAGAAGGGAGAACTGCGCATCAGGTATGGTGTAACTTTAGATACAGAGAGAAGAGAGAGAGAGAGGAGAGAGAGAGAGAGTGTGTGTGAGAGACAGAGAGAGAGAGAGAGAGAGAGAGCATTTCATAGTCGAAAGATTGATTGATAATAATTATGCGTGATAATGAGAGGAAGATAATTATATAAGGCCGTTATGTCACGCAAATTCCATTACCGTATGACGAAGAAATTACTACAAGGACATCGCGGGAGAGAGAGATTGGGGTGGGGCACTTAGAAGGTGACCCCTTCTATCACCCAGTTGTGTTGATAGAGGGTATGATGCTACTCTTTCCTTCTCCATGTCACCCCCCACTCATCACCTGATCAATCACACACGTCTTGTACTCATCATCTGATGTCACGACGTAGAGGTCGTATGTCATAGGATCGATGCAAGTATTCAGGATGGCGCCACTATGGGGGATTTTCCTTTGAGCACCCTGTCTGTCGATAATGAACACTCGGTGATCTAAGGATGAGGGTTGAGCGATGATGTTACCTGATGATAGTAAACCACGCATTATTATGTTTTGTTTACATGCGATGGTATTCATGATCTTACTATCAGATGGGTTGATGACGTATATCTTAGACTCGCCATACTCCGCAGCGATGATCATCCCATTCTGGTCAAAAGCGACATCCACCCCTGTGTCATCATCCCTTGTGTGTTTGGGTATTGTGATGTCATTAATGTGCTTCCATTGTCTGCCATACACACTGATGCATCCAATCAAACTGTCTCCTGTACCGCTGCTGTATTTACCGCACACTATCTTATCATCATTCAGCAATACACATGAAGCAACACTTGATGAGTCACTCAGTTAGGTATCACTCTCCGAGTGTTTTTAGTGTTCATATCTAACATGTACGTATGACGGCTACCTAAAATGTCATCTGTGATGATCACATTGCTTTCATCTATGCATCCTACAATGATCGGGAATGTGAATTTATGTTTGAAATTGATTGTCTCAATGAGCTTCCACTCCCCATCATACCCATTTACCCTCCCATCATACTTCTCTCTCCCAACACCCTTTACAAACCTTACACCCAAAATGGTATCAGTGACTTTTGTTTACCTCACCCTCATTCAGTACCTTCTTCAGTTCATCACTCACTGATGTATTCACACGATGCCCGTCTTTGACGACATTTTTAACATCTCCGAGTACTGTGTCAATGGTGTGTATTGTAATTCTCTGTGCTTATCGTGTCATCTTGCCATGATTTCTCCAACTCAGCAATCCTTCTCTCTTTCTCATCAGCGATGTTCTTAATGTCTGTATGAAGACCATGCTGTTTATTGTCAATAGGTTCTCTTCTTCTCTCTGCATGTGTACGGTTTAGTTCAATTCGTGTATCTCTCTCTTCATCATTATTTCGAATCTTTTCATTGATCTTTTCATCTAATTTGTGTCTCTGTTTCTTTGTTTCAAGTCACCATTATACGAAATTCTTCAGAGTATTAGTTATTCATCTTTCGTACACAAAGATGTATGGGCATATTTTCGTGTCAAAGCCTCTTGCCCGAAAATATACATTGGATTTCAAATATTGTGAGCAAGCGAGCATAACAATATATTTAGTCAATTCATCAAGAAGTAAAGGAATTGGAAAAAGATTGTAATAGCATAAATTTAATTTCGATATAAAATTTTAAAAAATATAGCTATATTCGAGAGGCATACTGACAGAACTATGACTAAATTCGGGCAGTGAGAAATAGAGAAAGGAAAAATAGACAGGGACATACAGAAGAAGATATCGATCACATTTGTTTTCATGTTGTTTGCCCTAATCTATCGTAAAACTTTCATATAAATTGATTTTTACTTTGTATTCTCATCTGTCTTCCTCCAGACAAGAAAAATGTAACCCACCCAACATGCATACACCTGTTTCTTCTTCATTACATAGTCACCTAATTTTGTTCATTATTTTTCATTCACTTCCTTCTATGACATCAAACTTGTTCACAGCAAAATGACCTACATACAATGTACAGCTTACCTTAATTACCAGTTTCTTGCAATGTTAACCTTCGTATTGTGAAGTCAGAAAGAAAGCTGATCATCTAGATGATCCTTTCATAATTGAGGCTGTCTGAAGAAGAACAAGTCATTCAATCTCTTGAAATATGTGTGTTAGGTGCCAATCAAGATGGCGTCTACGTGTATGCCATCCCACGTCAAACTGATGCTCACTTGGCAGATATTCGCCAAAATTGTATCGGAATGTCTCACTCACGGCTGCATACGGTGAATGAATATGGCAACTAGAAAGAAAAAATCTACAAACAAACAATGTATGAGGGTTCATCAAAAGTTGTGCTCCGTTGCTCTTTGTGAATGGATTAATATAGATATGAATCATAGCAGTCTAACTTAATATCAGATATACAGTGTGAGTCAAACAAAAGTTTACACCTAGACAATTGCTAACATGGGTTACCTAGAGCCATCTTTGCACAGAGTGTTTTCGTTTCAGTTTGTAACTTACAACAAGGCGCATGTTTTGTCTGTGCTTTTTTTCCCGATCATTAAATAGTACATCGCCCCCCCCCCCCCCCATTTAACACGGTCATGAAAAAAGACATTAGGGACTTTTAGATTTGCACGTCGACAGCTTTGACTGCAACGTTAGACGTCATTTCCAGGCATTGCGCATGCGTTACGTCGTCTCAGTCGGCGATCGAGAATGCGTCAACCTTGATTTTCCTAAATCTAGTACATACATACATACATATTGGTATTTATAAAGCGCCTTTACATGCTCAAGGTACTAGTATGCCGCGTGCGCATAAAATATACAGTTCCTCAGGTAGCGTAAAGGAACATCTCTTCTTCCCTGCTATATTATGTAAAAATGTGTAGAACAGGTGTCACATGCATATTCACCTGTTCTACACCTTTTTACCTAATATAATAGCAGTGAAGGGATGTTTTTTGGTTGAGGGTAGAATGAGGAACTGTATATTTTGTCCTCTTTCTTTGTCCGTGATGTTCATAGTGTTACTTCCTGCATGCATGCATATCGTCGAGTACAATCTAACAGATTTTAATTGTAGTCAACATGAGCAGTTAAGTACGTTGACACGCATGATCAGTCGGCGTTCGTCGTGTTCTCGTCCACCCAATCTAAAAGTCCCTATTTAAACCTTTTTTCACTCCTTGTGATGTAAACTGATAATTGTATTAATGAAATCAAATATCATCCAGTCTTATATCATGAGGTTAATTTTTAACTTGAAATTAAATACTGTTTTAGCCCATGTGATATTAATGCATGTAGTAAATATGTATTTTGATCTTTTCTCCGTTGTAAATATAGCGATGAATAAATATGCTTATCAGTTTAAGAAATATATACTGGAGTTCAAAGAACGAAATCTATATCTCAGATAGATGTAAATATTTGTTTCGATAAAATGTTATTGACTGTGTTATCTTTGGCCCAAACGTGGCACCTGTCCGTGACAGTAGTACTTTGTTTTTAAGGGATGGAGGGCGAGGGGGTGATGGTTATTCCTACCTGTCATGTGTTATTGACTTTGGCATAATTTTACTATCATCATATTTTGTAAACCTGGGACCATTTTCTGAAAAGGATATAACAATTGCCTTTACATGTATAATTTGTGCTTGTACTGCCTGCACAGATGTGTTCTCTACATGACTGTAGTCGTCAGGTTTGTGCAAACATTAAACTTTGGTTCGTCCAATAATTTTCTCTCTTAAGGCTTGTTAAAATATGGTTAAATCTAAAGGGAATCTCGAACTTAATACCAAACTTTGAATTAGATGATTATCCAAGTGATGCAATATATCACATTACAAAGATGTAACATTATGATATGATGTCGGGTTTGTGCAAACATTAAACTTTGGGTCGTCCAAAAATGTTCTCTCTTAAAGGGATCGTTTAACAATGTTAAATCTGAGATACACGGCCCTACGTGTTATCAGTGTCTGTGATATGGTGTAATATTGAAGCCCTACAAAAATTGCGCTTCAAAATTATCAAGAAGTGCCTCAAAAAAGTAAAAATCTTTGAGTGACCGGTTTTACCATACCCGTTTTCCCCAACAGACTGTAGTGTTATGAAAACCGTCAGGCGAACGGTTTTCAAAATTTGTAATTCCAATCATAAATATCTTGATAATCAGACAGGCGATCGGCTTGTAAAAGTCATGGGGTTCCTGACTGACCTAAAGGTTTATAATTATCATTGCATCATGAGCTAAATCCAGAATTTTGTTTCAGAATCTGAGACAAAGTTACCGGATCACTTTAAGGCTTGTTAAGATATGGTTGAATCTAAAGGGAATCTCAAACGTAACCGTATAATACGATCCCTTTCTTTCATAAGTTATTGTAAAATTGATATGCAAAACAGCTTGTTTGAAACACAAGCAAATATTTCTGAATAAATATGGAGAATGTATGGTAATGAAAAGTACATAATATATTTATGTTAGTTGAAGCAACATTTCCATCATGAATACTAATGGAGAAGAGGAGCAATACCGGAGCCCTCCCTTTTCTGATACAAAAAGGTTTTAGATGTTGTTGCTTCATATAAATCATAACGTTTTGGATGAATAAATCCCCCTTATTCGCCGGATAATCTTTTGTATTCGTAATTTTCAGGGGGATTGAAACCCTCCTACAATTTATAAAATCTTGGAGCCGCATGTAATCTAACAGGTAATACTATATTGAGAGTAATGAGACAATTCTGTACATTATATTGCTCCTTTGCAGCATACATTGTGGTGGTGCGGGTCAAAGTGTATGTTTTGGAAGATCATGTAAAGACATGTATGTTTAATATGAAAGTATTCTTTACACAAATTGAAATGTATCAACTATACATAAACTAATCTGAATTGTTCACTCATTAATTTGTCTTTGTGCTAAAAATAATTAAAGGGGGATGGGAAGCAAGAGAAAGGAAAGTTAAGGTGAGGGACAGAGTATAATTAAGAAGGGGGAGAGGAGAGAAAGACTGAGAAAGACGGTGAGTGAGAAAGAAAGAAGGAAATAGTGCGGGATATGGACAGGGAGGGTGAGAGGATAAGGTAAATAGGGGATGAAGAAGTAATTAGAGAGGGGATAAAAAAAAGGAAAGAAAGAAGATAAGAGTGAGAAAAAGGGATAGCGAGAGAAAGAAGAAATGGGAAAGAGAGAGAAAGAGAGGCCAGAACAGAAAAGAGAGGGCATAATGAAGGAAAGAGAGAAAAGAGGAAAATGAGTGTTTGTATGTGAGAGAGACAGAGGAGGCGGGGGAGTTAAGAGGGGGTAGGGGCGCAACACGGACTTAGGGAACATGCCATTCAGAAGAAAAACAAATCATAAATGTATTTCTCATGATAGGTTATAGCAAGAATGTTTCTGTGTATCTCTCTTCCTTACTACCTACGTCTCTCTCTTCTCTCTCTCTTTCTCTCTCTCTCTCTCTCTCTCTCTCTCTCTAATAATTACTGTCTCGCCCCCTCTCTATCTCCCGTTCCACACTATCTCACCCTCTCCCGTTGTGTCAATTATTTCCCGCTATTCCAGTCAGTGCCCTTACCCCCTCTTAAAATAGTGTAACAAACCAATCACTTTAAACTTCTTTTTCATCTCATTTCGCCTCCGATTACCTCTAATTTTGAAAACTTTGATGAAACTCACAATGATAGCCAAAACTCACCAATTAGATTTTGAAGACACGTTTTATTTAAAAAAAAAGCATTTTGTCAATACCAACTAAGGATGTTTATAACCAATGAAATCTGACATGATGACTTTACAACAAAATTATATATCTTCAACTGCAATCTTTTTCTTCAATTTGGCAAGGTCAAACTGATTATTGTCTTATAAACTATTCTAAAAAATCATTTTCTTGCAAGCTTTCTATGGATTTTCATGGTTTCCAGTAGTACCGGGTAGTTTAGTACCGAGTAACTAACGTCATATAGAGTACCGAAGTGCTAAAGTCATATTTGCTCGTCGTTTAGGTTTATACTGGTTAATAACAACAGTCAGATCCTGCGTTTGATGTTCACAATGAAATCATTCAGGCTTCCTGCTGGAGTTCGGCAACTTCAGTGGTAGGGGGCTGGTCTGATCACGACACCATTGTTGAGCACAACATTGCTTGGAACCAGCAACCTTGACAACATAGACATTATGGCGTCATACTTTGATACTACATGTATATGCTACAACGGTTTTTATTACAGTGTATTATGAATGGAGTAACATATTTCATTGTATAGCTTTTTTCTTTTCTTATTAAACTACCACACACCAAAAATAACAAACAAAGAAAATAAAAAGCAAGAGATAAACTCGTGCAACAATACACATGATATGGTACATTCCATAGAATAAAAGAAGAATATCCCTCCGCCTTGAGAAAAAAAAACACTTGAAAAAAAAACACGATAGTATTTCGCCTGGCAAAGGAGATTAGTGATTGTGGGTAGTTTTATGTTAAAATAGGATACCATATAATGCCTTGATTTTCCTTTTGTGAGTGAGTTAGAAAAAAGACTACAACATTTTTTATCTCTTCTATCAACCTACACAACATAGATATACATATTTCATTTAATAATTAACAATCACCAAAGCTAAATCTGACATATACTGTGAATTATGCTGCTATTTACATTTCATGAGCGTACTTGTAATGTGAATATTTTCTTGATACATATTAATAGCATACAATTGCTATAAAACACATTGTACGCGGTCATCATTATCATCGTCATCATCATCATCATGACCTGCAGCACTTTGTTTGTTCTAATACTCGTTTAATAGACCATGTATGCATCAACATGTCTCAAAGGAAATAAAACAAAATCAACCTTCTAAATATTACAAGTAATCAGTATAATTTACATGTGATGATTGTGAGCGATGACAAACTGGAATAGCTCACACGTATTTCAATTACTTTATCTGTTTTAATAAACTACATAATTTATCCCAAAAAATGATATTTCCTAAAGCGAAATTATAAGATTGGCAATATTGAAATATACACATACTGGATATTATACAGATATATACGTATCATGAGCGTATTCATAATGTAAATATTTTCTTAAAAGATAATGAAACTTCGCCCTATTTAATTGTTATATTTTTAAGTCTTAGATATATACTTCTTGGATACATATATCAACATATTTCAAAAACAAAATGAAAAAATTTACCAAATTAAATGTTGCAAAAGATTAGTATTATGCAGCTATTTACATTATGTAAGTGTGTTAGATAACAAGACTGCAACTTATTTCATTTGTATACATCGCTTTTAAGAAACTACAAACAAAGATTAAGATATATCGTAGCAAACTGATGTAAACAACAAACTTAAATCTTTAAAATACTGGATATTACATCCCTACGTAAATGTTGTGAGCATAGGCCTCCTTGTAATATAAATGATTTTGTAACAAATAACAAATTTTGCAGCTCATTTGATTGTTATATTAATCATTAAATTGAACAAACTTATTGGATACACATATCAACAAATTTCATAGCAGACTGAGATAAACATCGAAAGTTGCCCCAAAATAGTATTATGAAGCTATTTATATACATGTTATGAGTGTGTTAGATGATCGAAGTGTGTAAATTATTTATGTTTAATATTGTAGCATTTGCCTTTCAAACATTACATATAAAAGGTTTACATATTCCAAAGCAACGTTTTCTGAAATCAATAGTGTCGAATCGTACAAATACTTTGTTTTATACTGCTATGTACCTATTATGAGCAAACTTGTAATGTGAATATTTTTAAATAGATAATAGATTGTTATATTATTCATATATTCTACCAAATAACTTGTTGGATACATTTATATTAATATGCCAACATTTGAATTATACAACTAACTCAGTATAATACAGCAAATGTATAATTTGTGAGTATTTTAAGATGCAAACTGTGCAACTTATTCATTATTTGAGCATCGCTTCTTTGAAACTAAACATACATAACAAACAGTGTCAACGAAAATTCATAAAATAACAAAGTTAAATCTTACAAATAATAGGTATTCTGCAGCTATATACATGTTTACATGTTCTGAACATATTTTAACTGCATATTCTTGCATGATAGATTGCAATGCTGTGCAATCTAAGGCAAAGTGTCTTTAAGAGTTTGTTAAAGATATTGCCAAGACAAAAGGTGATTTATTTTGTGCTCATTAGTAGGATTGGTAGAAAGTGATTTTGCATATATTTGTTTTTTTTACGATGATAACATATTCAACAAAGGTGTTTCTTCTTCACGCATGACTATAAAACACAATTTTTTGGATTTCTCTTGCTGACAAAACAAGCAATACATTCGACGGTTTTAAACGAATATACCTGTACATGTATACTTAGTGTAATGCAGCTATGTACATGTACCATAAACGAGCGTGTATAATGTTTATGTTGTGTTTCTAGAGCCATAATGGCAGTAACTATTACATACTCAGAGTTATAACTCCCTTCTGGCTCTAAACGGATGATATACATTTAGTCTCTTCACACAGGGTTAAGTTATCCTTTATTGTTGTAGGATATGTTCAATTCAAAGTACATGTACATGAATCAGATTAAAATATATCTTAATATCAAAATGAACAACAACAAGAACAAGAACATAAATTAAATCCTGCAAATACTCCTTAAACTGCGGCTATTGACATGCACATGTTTATATACGCATGAGTGTTTTTTAAGTTTCTGGATAGAAAAAAAGATTATGCAATCTTCTATTAAATGTAAGCCCCAATTTCCAATTGATAAGTGACATATCTTTTGAAATAAATTATAAACAACAAAGAGAGGGATAAGTAAAGCGGGCTAGCGGGCCCTCAATTCCATTATTGTATCTTTGTATTTTCTCTTGCTTTTTGTATTATATTATTAATTGCACAAATCTGGCTTGAACATGGTTATAGTTATGGTAATGGTTATGATTATTGTAAGTGTACGTTTGCGAATTCATGTTGCTATACTTTTCATTGAACTAAAGAATTTGTTTACAACAATTCACTTATTCATGTATATCCCGTATATCATGTAATGTTGGCTTATCTAGGTACATCTTATTCCACACGTCTTGAGATCTACATGTAATTATTGGGATGAAGGCGATGACAGCCATATTATATGTGTATTTACGTACGTGTGTGTACGTAGTGAACATGGAAAATGTAATCAAACAGGATTTGATTTAGAGGGTAAATCTGTTTTTGAATACGAGAATTTTGTCTCCATCGCTAACAATAAGTTTCCCTGATGACGTAATCAACACCCGAGATGTAAGAAGGTGACAATTCATACCATCTAGTCTTGTGGATAAAGGAAATGATGCCACTCTTCTCATCTTCATATCACTCCTACTCATCACCTGATCAATCAAACACGTTTTGTACTCATCATCTGATGTCACGACGTAGAGGTCGTCTGTTAAAGGATCGATGCACGCATTGAGGATTTCATTACTGTGGGGGATTTCCCTTTGAGCACCCTGTCTGTCGATGATGAACAATCTGTGATCTGATGGTGAGGGTTGAGCGATGATGTTACCTGATGATAGTACACCACGCATTATTATATTATCTTTACATGTGATGGTATTCATGATCTTACCATCATCTGGGTTGATGACGTATATCTTAGACTGAACAAACTCAGCTGCGATGATCATCCCATCCTGGTCAACAGCTACATCTACACATGTGCAATCATGCGTTGTGTTTATTTGTATTGTGACGTCATTGATGTGATTCCATTGTCTGTCATACACACTGATGCATCCAGTCAAACTGTCCCCTGTACACCCTTTACTGTATTTACCGTATACTACCTTGCTATCATTTAGCAATGCACACGAAGAAACCCATGATGTATCTTTACCGGTTATTACTCTCTGAGTATTGTTAGTGTTTATATCTAACATGTAAGTATGTATGCTACTACTTAAACTACCTGCGATGATCAAATTGCATTCATCTATGCATCCTACAACGGCTGGGAATGTGATTTTATCACTGACATTGATTGTATCAATGAGCTTCCACTCCCCATCATACCAATCAATCCTCCCGTCATACTTCTGTCTCCCAGCACCCTTCACAAACATCACACCCGATATGGCCCTAGTGATTTGTTTCACCTCACCCTCGTTCAATGGCTTCTTTAGTTCGTCACTCACTGATGTCTCCACACGATGCCCATCTTTGACGACATTTGAATCATCTTTCAGTACTGTATCAAGTGTCTGTATTGTGGTCTCTGTGGTTTTTGTATTATCTTGCCAAGATATCTCCAACTGTCCAATCTTTCTCTCTTTCTCTTCAGCGATGTTTTGTATGTCTGTGTGAAGACCATGCTGTTTGTTGTCGATTGGTTCTCGTCTTCTCTCTGCATTTGTATGGTTTAGCTCAAGTCGCTTCTCTCTCTCATCATCGTTCTTTTGCTTCTTTTTATTGATTTGTTTAATCTCATCTTGGAGTTTTTTATTCTTCTCATCAATCTCCTGGTTGATTTTTGCAGCATCCTCCTCCTCTTTGTCCTTGTCTGTTTGGATCGCCTTATTTATTACCGAATCAACTTCCTCTTTCAAAGCTTGTAGATGGGTGTCGGTGTCTTGTCTACACTTATGAATCTGATATTCATAATCTCGACAAAGCTTCAGTTTGTCCTTTGCCTGTTCTCTTAGAGTGATTAGGCTCGCTTTACTTTCCATGATGGCGCAGTCTAAACCCTGTTGCACGCAAGGCTGCTGGTGATCTATATGTGCGCATGAATAACACAGCGCTACACCATGTGTTTTGCAGTACAATTTGATTTCTTCATCATGCTCTTCACAATAAAGATTCAACCCACCCTTTCTTGCTTTTCCGATGCATCCCTCTTTGGAGGCGCAGCCATCGCAGAGCTTCTTCTTCTCCTTCACGTAGTACGTCACATCTGTGATTACTTCACAGTTTTCTCCTTCACATGTGTTTTCTGCAGAGCTGAAATTCGCCGCCATCTTGATCAGAGTATTAACCTGTAGAGAGAGAAAATGAGAGAGAGAGAGAGATGAGGAAGTGGAGAGAAAAAGAGAATGGGAGAGAAAGAGAGCTAGAGAGAGGTAGTAGGGGGAGAGTTAGGGGTTGGATGGTTGGGGAGGGATAGACTGAAGCGGAAGGAAGGGAGAGAGGAGGGAGGAATGAAGAAAGAGAGAATAAGGGACAAAGGAAGGGAGAGAGAAAAGGGGGAGGCCAGGAGCGAGGAAGAGAAAGAGCTAGGTGAGGAAAAAGGGAAAAGGAGGGGATTGAAAAGGGGGATTGAAGGAAATGTAAGAAGGGAGTAGAGGAGGAAATGAGCGACGTGTATCACGATGTGTGTGTGATGCCGCTAGAGTATACTCTACAGGGACACGTAACACAATTTTTATTTCATGTCAATGTATGTTGCCGTTTAGGGGCTTAATGAAGAGTTTTGTTGTAATACTTGGTGCTTTTAAACGTCATTTAAACTAATCACGTTCTTTAAAACCACCTTAAATTTGTTCATCAGTAGTCTGTTAAGAGCCAACAGGGTGTTAACTCTTAAAGTCTTAAAAGTATATGAGTAAACGCCCTTTCGGTTCTAAACAAAATTACAGCATTTGTCTAGTTATTGACCCTCTTTCTCTCTCTCTCTCTCTCTCTTTCACAGGCACACACTCTTTTTACACATATTACTCTATTCATTTCATCTTCCCTCTCTCTGTCTGTGCACAAATTGGTTTAGTTTTTGATCCCCTCTATCTCAATCTTTCTCCCTCTCTCTCTCTCTCTCCCTCTCTCTCTCACACACACACACTCTCTTTACAAATCTTTCTCTATTCACATCCGTCTCCTAGCTCTTTCTCTTAAGAAACACAAACATACTCTCCCTCTGTATCTTTAATGTATGTATTCTTATCTTTCTTTTTTTCCTTCTTTCTCTGCCGTATACATTATATTATATTATATATTATATAGAATATTTTCAAGTAATAAATCTCTTTATATTATCTCACGTTTCTTGTATTTTTGTTTTCCTATTCCTTCATCACACATTCGATTGCCTTGCCCCAACCTCATACTGCAACACATCATACAATATAATATTACATTCAATCATATT
>JAVYIG010012588.1:0-52651 GCA_035222895.1 Strongylocentrotus droebachiensis
TGGTTGAAATCGACTACCACTACCATTGCACGAAGGAAATCTGAATCATTGCCACTTGGACGTAAGTATGTCTTACCGAACTTGGGTTCCATCGAGCCATTTGAATTGACCTTCGACCTCTCTATCATGGCAACCAATCCAAAAACATCGCGTTGGTATGAAGGGTGGACTGATGAAAGTCGTCAGAAAAGACTAGATGATAATAAATACGTAACAATTAACACCAACATAATATTAGACAGGATAAAAGACATTGAAATAAATATGCAAGTTGTTTCCATGTATTATACTCATGAAATTTGTTATTATACTTATGTTTTGTAAAAACAAAATGTTCAGGAACAAATCAGAAAGAACTTTAAAGTATGGGCATGATGGGCATCAAAGTTTCGCCTCATTAAGTATTACAATTCTCCTTAGATGTGCACGGCTTTATATCCACGATAGATTATAGTAACATATTGTGGATGGAAACTTTTATAAACAGTATGTCAGTGGATGCACATGTAGGCTACCACTATAACTATATTTAAATGTTTGTGTCAGATAAAATGCAAACACTTTCGAGTTTAGGTATTTATATGTATTGCATTGACAGACTCCTACCAAGACAACTGCGAATAAAAATGTTTGTATTTCGTCCGTACAAAATATATTTTGCTGATGATCGTTAACAATTTTACAGTTGTCCAGGGTGGAGTCTGTCAATGCATTACATCTAAGTCTCTTAACTTTAAAAGGAGTCCCTATATTATTTTTGAATGTTTTCAGACGCAAAATTTGGAGGGGGAAAAAACGAGACTGTGCCCACAAGAACTTTGCGTTTAAGAGTATCCCACTATTTTGTATTTTTTTTATTGCTGTATCTGTCCTTGTGTTCACATTTTTAAATGGACAATTTCCGAATCGAATTGAATTGCATTGAATTGAATTGAAAAAGTGATGAATCAAAGTAGAATTGTCATTAATGTTGTGACGGATATGAAGCGTGATAGTAACTTTTACCTGGATGTCGTCCGAGTCGACCCGAGCTAGATTGGCTCCGAGTTCTAGGCATCGAGACTGAGCATCATCATAATTTAATTGTGTGGTGTTATCAACCAAATAGAGAGCATCATCAAGTCTGTACCATTCATCGGCTGATGGCTGGCTTGATACTGTATAAGAGAAAGAAACGAAAGAAAAGTCGATTTGATATAGGTCTAGCCTCTCGGTTGAGATGCGAGAAGTTGCAAGACTTGCTCTCATGAAGCAGATCGAGAGCGGTCTATCTACAATCCCGATGACCCTAACACCTCTTGCTGTTACTAGATCCCGTCGTTCGTCAACCAGCATTAGGGACTTTTAGATTTGCACGACCAGAACGTGGACTGCTCGTGTGACATCCTTTTAAGGCAATATGACGTCACTGCCAGTGCCTTAAAAGGATGTCACCGTCGCAGGCCACGTTCTCGTCGTGTAAATCTAAAAGTCCCTAATAGCCAACATTTGAAACAGACGTATTGCAGGACAGACTTCTTCACGTTCTCCTTCTTCCTTCGTACGTGTAAGGACTGGAATAGGTTACCTGATAGCGTTATCAACACGGAATCAATTGATTCCTTTAAGTCCCATGCACAACATTCCTAAAAGATCGTTCTATTCCATGACCACGTGCCTCGTTTCCATGTCTTTATATGGACCAAGAAGATTTAAGAGATGGAGTCATGTCTAGCTCATTCCCTTTGTACCATCTTCAATGCCGCCAGGAGAAAATATGTCAGGCATGTGCTTAACTGGATCTTCCTTGCAGATACGTTGACAAAAGATTCCTGCCTAGCTGTAAACTAACGGGCCACTTTCAAAGGGAAATATGCTTTTGAATTGATAATTACTGTTCGCTACCACTCGTCTGATAATACGAGCAGTACAAAGTGCTTTTCTTTACAGGAGGCAAGCGAAAGGAAATGGAGCAAAATTTCCTGAAATATTGATCAAAATTACTCGACTGGGCATGTGTGGGCACTAATCTGACAATTAACATCATAAAGAACTGAACTTGAACAAATTCACTTTTTATTTTCGTGAGCCGCAAGTAATCGGAAAAGTGTCAAATTGTAGCTTTTAGGACTGAATTTTTTTACTATTTTTCACAAATTAAAGCTGCTATCATACAATGTAAGCAAATTTCTTGACACGATTAGGCTGTTGTATTCATATTTATTAAGGATATTTCTTTGTGACAAAATCACCACTCAAGCTTTCCAATGGTATTGGCGGCTTTGAACCTCGGACATCAAAGGTAACAACACACCAGTAGATTCTATTATGCAACGATAGAAAACAGCAGCTGATTGGAATAATTTGTTGCCAGTCGGGTCTCCAGCTCTTAAAACTCCTTGTTAAGACTAACAAGTCTGTCGACACCCGGTCGACACGTATTGAAGAAGAAGAAGAAGACCTTGGGATCCCAGACCCCAGGAATTAACAAGAGGAAAAAGCTATTATTACTTTCATTGAACATGTTGCACACCAAGTCGTGTTTTATAACAGAGTTGCGATTGGTTGCAAATAGTTTGCAATTGATGTCGGTCGCATTTCCTTTCTCTTTAGTACAGAGTTGCGATTGATGTAAATTGCAAGTTATATTCTATTCAATGGCAAATTGTTTGCAATCAATCTCAACTAGGTCATAAGACAGGACCGATTAACCACCGAGCTGGAAAAAGACACTAGAATAGATAGATAGATCTGTACAAGTCTATTATTGGGGGCAGATCCCTTTACCACCCACTTATTTTGGCTACTCCAATATGAGGTTAGATATCTCGCCATATGGTCTAGACTAAAGCATACCGTTGTACACGAGGCATCATCAGTGATTATAAAATGGTTTCAAGAACTTGTAGCCAATGAGAAGCGTCGAAATGGATCAGTCGTGTGCGTGCATTAATTTTTTACCATATGCACGGGGAATGCATTTCGGGATAAAAACTGTTAATTTCTCGAATTTATGCTCATAATGTAGACCCATCTTATAAAACAAATAATACATGTTTTAGCTCGTGAATGAGTGATACGCACTGCTCTTGGTTAAGTCACAATGTTCTCAAACATTTATTATTTTTATACTGGTGTGACCATTGAAACGTGAGAGAGACGACCACAGAACTCTAAAATAGATTTTAGTGTTCTGTGGAGACGACGGACAAAAGTGACTGCAAAATGAACAGTTCTAACGATGCTCTGTTAATGGCGAACGGGTTATAAATTGCATTTACATGCTCGATTAGCGCGGGTAATCATTCATCGAGTCCTCGGTTAATTGCAATCAGGGGCGGCGATTTCTTTTCATGATCCGGGGGGGGGGGGACGAAACGCGAGGGACCAGCGGCGTAATGATCCAAAACGTGTTTGAGGGGGGGGGGCAGAACGAATCCGCATCACTTCTACTCTTATATGTTACATGCATGCCCCGCGGAACGTTTTTAAAAGGGGGGGGGGGGGGGGGGTAAAGTATAATCAGGTAGAGCGTACGTAGCGAGCAAGGCGAGTGGAGCGTACATTTGCATGGGGTCCAGGGGCAAAGTCCTGGCGGGGGGTCAAGGGGTGGTGCCCCCCAGGAAGCTCAGGGGTTTTAGGCATTTAATTACGGTTAGATGAGCATATTACATCCATATTTGTGACAC
Source organism: Strongylocentrotus droebachiensis (assembly GCA_035222895.1). Lineage (NCBI taxonomy): Eukaryota > Metazoa > Echinodermata > Echinoidea > Camarodonta > Strongylocentrotidae > Strongylocentrotus > Strongylocentrotus droebachiensis. The sequence continues at coordinate 3,669 of JAVYIG010012588.1, forward strand.
TGGCAGGTCACTATTGGCGTGGGGTCCAGGGGGCAAAGCCCACTAAAGCTCAGGGGTTTAGGGATTAAATAACTGTCGAATGAGCAAACCAGGGGCCCGCCTTAGGGCCCCTTGTGGTGTCCAGGGGAGCGCCAATTCACATCATTTGCATTACCAAGAGCATTGCGATTTCAAGAGGTATATTACAGAACCCAAACTATTAAAAATAACAATTATAAAAACTAGTCATGCATTTATTTCCATATGACTGGCTTTGAAAGCAGTTATACTATAATAGGCTGAGCTAAGATAGTAAAATGGTAAAATGGTTCTACGTCAAATATCCTTTTAGCTATTAAATATTCCACACTGTAGGGACCTACTTCATAATTGGAAACTCACTGGTAGAGTTTATTTTGGGATATTTTAAAGGGCATCAAGAATGTAGTACCCCCCCCCCCCCCGTGTCATTATCCAATGGATATAGTTGTCCGGGCAGTGAGACCATATGGCCAATGATCATCAACAGTATTCAAAGATTAATATAGGCTATGTTTTACTCCATATTATCTTTCCATTGTTCCGAATGTGTTTTCTTTAAATGTTATACAATAATCAATGTCAAAAAAAGAAGTTTTAAACGACATCAAAACTTACCACTTCGTAAAATATTCAGCACTAAAATGACAATTCCCACGAACATCTTATCGACTTTGACGAAGGCACAATGAAAATGAACAAATATGTCTACAAGTCAAACACGCACTAAGGTTGCAGATATGTTTCTTGATACTGTAAACGAGTCATTATTTTGTTGATAATAGCTTTATTTGGCAAACGTTGAAAAAAAGAAGAACGAGGTCACTGGTATTAAAAAGCAATCCTCGAGTTAACAAGCCAGAAATCGGTATTACAGACAAGCTTCAATTCTCATATCTGAAGGTGAGCTTTATTGTCGGAGCAAAAACTGATCATGGTAGGCTCATAATAATGCTATGTCCGAAAACTTTCGAATGGTTTTCCAGCCAGAATGTGTTGGAGGAATTCCTGAAATGATAATGACAATCTCTACCCCACTGCTAGTGTACGCGAAACAAGAGCAAACTTTATCGTACAAAATATATTTGTGATTCTGGTAGCTTCAAATGATGTTCTTTTATCTTTCCCGGCAAGCGAGTCGTGCTTCCGGGTATTACGCAGAGGAGATTTATTATACCGGGTTTTACTTGAAGAGAACGAGTACATTGTTTGCAGGTATGTATATCACTGCTTTGTCCAGTAGACCAATGCAAATGACTAGGTACTTGGGGCGAACCACCATTAAATTGTAAACAAATACGCTAAACAGTACCCTTGAAAATACTGGACGTAAATACAAACAAAAGTTCCTAATCTCTTTCAGGGATTAAGAAGAAAAGGGTTTGGTCAAGCTTATATGCCAATGAATAAGATAGCTGGTATGAAGTAGCCTAAGCAGTATTTAATGACCAAAACGACGTGTCATTGATGATTAATTACGTTAAGGTACAAAACAAGATAATATTTCTGAAAATTCGACGAGTTAAATCTCGGCGTTCCCCTTTCGCTTCAGGTAACTTTCTCCAAAAAAATCAGCTAAAAAGAAAGGAAAAGTAACTGAGGGAACGAGAAACAAGTACTTTTAATATGTTTCATTTCACAAGAACTGTTTAAGTTGTCTCATTCTTCCAAACTTTGACTCACGAATTAGTGACAAAAGATGCAATGAAACATATTTGGAAATAAAAGTGTTCTCTCATGTAGTTCTACACATTACTTATAAAAGTATGATTGAGTTTTGCAAATTTAAGCTTTCATTTGGGATGGTATTATAAAGAAATTTCTCCTTTAAATAACACAAGCTCCAGTTAGGTGGCACAGTGCCAAAACTGCTCAATAAATACACATGAATAACACATTTTGTATGGCAAGTTAAGTAAAAATCTTTTATTTTCATCATGCTCCATAATATGCCTTTTTGTACACTTTTTACACCAACATATTTACAATATATAATCAATGCTCCGTGCTTCATACACAAAATACATATGTCCACTTTGTGAGGGAACACTGAGAGATATTTTGACAACAGGTAGCACCTAATTAGTTTGGGACGTCAAAGGACAGTTGAGTTTATATAATGGAGCTTACATGGTACCACGATACAACACATGTACATTACAACTGTTAATTTCAATGTGAACTTCTATTACAATTGACATGATTCTAACCACTCCATTCCTATACCGTATGTGCCGGCGTAAAGGCCGCAGTCTAAGGCGCTGGTTTCGGGTCCCAATCTACATGAGTCCGCAAGAGATCGAATCCCGCCTTCGACATCGTGTTCTATGTAGAATTAAATATAAGTACTGGATGTCGAATCGACTCCATCTCATGTTAGCACCTTGATGTTAAATGTTCGTATTCACATATTCGACTTTGTCTGTATTATCAATGCTCAAGTAAGACGATTCTTTGTTTATGCTGCTTTCTGTTCTCTGGAGACCTTCATAGATGTGGTCATCCCCGTCTCCAACGGCCCGGGGGACTTCGTATTGGTGATCCTTTGGGTCATATCCTGAAGGGGCACGGCTTAAATTCGGTAGAGTTTTCTTCTTCTGCTGCTTCCTCTGTCTCCTGCTACAGTTAAATGTAAGTGCGAAAAAGAGACAAGCAAATATTTTGTATAAATGTAATGTTTCCTGGGAGAAATTTCAATAGTTTAAACATATTTGTGGCTTACACCCAGTAAATAAGATCGATGGATCGATCTGTAATTGAAAAACAAGTCAGAAAAAATCTTGGAACCAGCGGGATTTGAACCTGCCATCTCTACTGCTTGCCGGGCAGCGACTCTACCACCAGGCCATCACTGGTCAATGGCATAGTCACGATGAACTAGAAACAAATACCCAAGCTCTCCTGATTCATTCTGACTTATTAATATTCATTAGTCCGCCAAAGGACAATAACTTTTATAAATGTAATGTTTCCTGGGAGAAATTTCAATAGTTTAAACATATTTTGTGGCTTACACCCAGTAAATAAGATCGATTGATCGATCTGTAATTGAAAAACAAGTCAGAAAAAATCTTGGAACCAGCGGGATTTGAACCTGCCATCTACTGCTTGCCGGGCAGCGACTCTACCACCAGGCCATCACTGGTCCATGGCCATCACTGGTCCATGGCACAGTCACGATGAACTAGAAACAAATACCCAAGCTCTCCTGATTCATTCTGACTTATTAATATTCATTAGTCCGCCATAGGACAATAACTTTTATAAATGTAATGTTTCCTGGGAGAAATTTCAATAGGTTCAAATCCCGCTGGTTCCAAGATTTTTTCTGACTTGTTTTTCAATTACAGATCGATCAATCGAACTTATTTACTGGGTGTAAGCCAGAAATATGTTTAAACTATTAAAATTTCTCCCAGGAAACATTACATTTATAAAAGTTAATGTCCTATGGCGGACTAATGAATATTAATAAGTCAGAATGAATCAGGAGAGCTTGGGTATTTGTTTCTAGTTCATCGTGACTGTGCCATGGACCAGTGATGGCCTGGTGGTAGAGTCGCTGCCCGGCAAGCAGTAGATGGCAGGTTCAAATCCCGCTGGTTCCAAGATTTTTTCTGACTTGTTTTTCAATTACAGATCGATCAATCGATCTTATTTACTTGGTGTAAGCCACAAATATGTTTAAACTATTAAGAAGATATTGATGTTTAAGTTGCTGATGAAGAATTTGAATAATAACCTGTTTGGTTTTCTCAAATACACAATTTCTCGGCAGGATGGAACATTGTTCCACATTTTACATCGAAAAACAGTTTAAATTATTTTGTTTTTGTTTATACAAGCGTATAGATTTCACACACACACACACACGCACACACACGCGCGCGCGCGCACACACACGCACACGCACACACGCACACACGCACACACACACACACAACAACAACAACAAAAAAGACTTCAAATTAAGTATAATGTACGGAAAATAAGTACGAAGTTTCGAAATATATAGAAATGACAGGCAAGGTAAAACAAAACAATGTAAAATGTGGGGGGCCTAAATAAAAAGCATAGCTTGTATGTGAATAGGCTCCGTACTGAGTAACACAATATAGCAGGTCTGAATTTAAAAGGTATTATAGGAGGCGAAAACGGAGTAGTATAGTATTGTTATGTCATTATAAAAAAAAAATCACCAACATACATATCACCAATGTGATACTATTTGTTGAATGGGCACCCATTTAAAACAGTGTTCTTTTAAACACATCAAACATGTTAATAATATTTCTTTCGCATTTCCCTCTTTCTTTATCTATTTATTCGTTTTAATTAAAATATGGTAACTCTCACAGAATTACAACTGTTTCCTGAGAAGCACTGAACAGATTATCACTTAGAAATGCAGAGAAGATTAAACAACGTTTGAATACATACATATCATACCATGGACTGTTTGTTTTTGTTTTTGTTTTTGTTTGTATACACAATGATATGTTGAGGTATATTACACGAATAAATGTAATTCAATTCTGATTACATTGAGGGGCTGCCGCGGGGCGATTACTTTAAAAGAATTCAGGAGTCAGGAATGATCTATTCGAATAATGGGTTTGTAGTAATAGTTGTAAGCTACATTTATTAATGTATAGTCACACCAATATAATTAAATACAGGCCTTTAAAAATGCATGCAATAAAATCTGCTAAAAATGATCAGGTGAATACCCCTACTCGCAGTGTACATGTCAACATTGACTGAATATATAGTAACTTTGTTGATCATAATGCCAGTCAGTGGCGTACGCAGGATTTTTTCAAGGGGGGGGGGGGGTTAAAATCGGGCCCAAAATTTCGCAACGACTCAGCCAGCCGCTGAATAAGCGGTAAGCGGACACTTTTTTTTTTTTTTTTGGTCTCGAAATTTGAAAATTTGACATTTGTTCCGTTGAGGGGGGGGGGGGGTAAGGTCACCTTTTTTTGGTCAGTCATTGGCATAATTTATTTATTTTTAATTTTAATTTTTTAATTAAAAAAAAACAAAAAACAAAACAATCAAAAGGGGGGGGGGGGGTTCAGAAAAAACATACACAAAACATACACATAAAAAACTCAACCCCCAACCCCCCCCCCCCCCCCCCTGCGTACGCGCCTGATGCCAGTTGTACACGAGGCGTTGTTTGTCTGACGTAGGACTACGTTGCCGACCGACGCGGTCTTGGACACACCATAATGTGAGAGTGATATTGTGCAGAGAATAAATGGAACATTGGCTACTAGAGCATTTTTCGTAATGTAATCAAATCTAATGCACCAATCTTTGTTAAGTGCCTCGTTACAAATGATTCCAATCACCTGTTAATAATAATTGTATTTCAATAGTCAGAATGCAAATCGCATACAATATGGGTTGCTAGGTATAGGATAAACATTACTGCTTGTTCTACCTAACAACACGTAATGTATGCAATCCGCATTCTGAATATGGAAATACAACCTATTTGTAACAGGTGAATGAATAACTTGATTACATTACTAAAATCGGGACTAAAATGGCCTATATTGTCTTCACGAGCTGGATAAGCGCATGTAAATGTAGTATCGCAGTCAAAATATTAATGCCCCGTGTGCATGCAGTGGGCTTAGTACATCATTGTACGCTTTTGATCTGAAGATTAACCTTTTTGTGTCCTTGGTAACTTACCATGTAATCACGATGACCACCACTAGAAGGATATTTCCCGCTAATGACACCCCGAAGAGAATCCAGATCAGATTGGTTTCCCCCAAGGCACCAAAACGACGACCGCTTTCTGAAAGTTCAATAGTTCACCATGATATCACACAATGAATTGATGGATTTTATGACTTTAAAAATGTAAATCGTTATATAAGAATGTATATTATTCTGGAACAATTTCATAACCCAGCACATCTCTTTCTAATCTGTTTTCATGTAGGATAAGAACATTTTCTTTCTTACTAGTAATACTCCTTGTTGATGTTTTCTATATATCTATTGTGTTCTCCTTTTGATCTTCTTAATTGTTTGCTACATTGCTACATTGCTATTTCCGTTTCGGGTTTAATAAAATTTGGAGTGGACTATTAGGCTATTATTATTATTATTATTATTATTATTATTATTTGTCAGTTAGATCGAACATATTGTCCCAAATTCACAAAGCATGTTTGTCGACAAACCTTCTTTGTGAATTCGGGCCAATACTTTCAGAAAGATTAATTCATCAAGGAATCAATGTCAAAGATGTCGAAAATTCTACAATGAACACTACATAATGTGACTTCACAAACGGCTTGATTTATTACAAACATTTCTTATTACTAGCAAGCAGACGCGTACGCAGGGGGGGGGGGGTGGTGGGGGTTTGAACCCCCCCCTTTAACAATTTGAATGTGTATGTTTTGGATGAAAACCCCCCTCCCCTTTGTTTGTTTTTTAATAATAATTATTAAAAAATGTAAAAAATAAAAAATGGTGGTAATTGGTGACCTTAAAGAGCAGACATTACCCCCCCCCCCCCCAATATCGATCGGCCAAATTTTCAAATTTTGGGACACAAAAAAAAAATGTGCTCTTCCCCCCCCCCCCCCCCCCCCCTCCCCTCCCGCTTATTCAACGGCTGGCTGAGTCGTTGCGAAAATTTCGGCCCTATTTAAAAATGTTAACCCCCCCCCCCTTGAAAAAAATCCTGCGTACGCCACTGCTAGCAAGTAGTAACATATTGATATGATTACATACAAGGACATTACTTTTCGAATGAAAATCTTATACAAGAAAATGGTGTCAGTAAGCGCAATATCCACTCACTAATCGTCGTAACAGACACAAGTGGACCCTTCGGTCCCTTTCCACCTACGCCTTCTCTGACGGCAGACACGCTGATATTGTATTCTGTTCCTGGTTCCAACCCAGTCACTACAAACTCCATTCTTCGTTGAAGATCGCCCTCTCCCATGTCCAAGTCGATTCCACCACCCTCTACCCATTCTCCATCCATTGTTTGTAGGTAGACCAAGTAACTGATTACTGGCCCTTCGCCGGTATCAAGACAAGGTATCCAAGAACTCCAGGAGACAGTGACGAAGGTTGAACTGATGTCTTCCACAGATGGACCAGATGTCAGCCCAGGCAAAGCTGTCAAGACATAAGAGTATAATTTCATTCATTTGTTTCATGATAAAAGTGGAAAGATGAAGTATCGTATCAAATCGAAATTGAAAATTTGCAATTAGACAAAGCGTGTGTGCTGAATCAATTCACAACAAAAAAAAAAGAGAAAAAGAAGAAAAAAAAACACAGCAAGAAGCATACAAACAAGATGAGGATACCAGGATATAATAGTCCCGACTGTGTGCCGAACACTAGATCAGCTGTTCCCGATGCAAGTTTTTGCTTACATGTTATTGTTGTAAGGGGTGTTTCGGCCTCCTCGATTCGTCTATGCTTACCATAATGTGAACATTCATAAAAAGGATATTTATGACTCATGTTATTGCCTTTCGAACATCAATGTTTGTTTGTTTTTTCTTTAAGGGGATGTAGGCCTATTCCCCATGTAGGCCTATCACATCGATGTATATAAATCCACTTCTTACCGTAAAAATTAATCGGGCTAAAATCAACTCTTGAGAACGATCTCTCTGTCCTTGCCAATTCACCAACATGGCAGAAGATCTGATCGTCATCCTCAATGCTGTCTATCACGAAACTATTGTCACGTAATCCACCGTTGACATTTGTCGACGAGTAGGGAATCGATCTCGTAGATGAAACATTTTTACCGAATGACACTCTGACGTCATTGGGAGACAGTGTTTGATCGCCCTGGACAACGTCGACAGCACAAGAAACATAAGCCGATCCCGGGTTGCTTCGAGAACTCGTCAGCGTGAAATTATCTGTGGTACGAGAAAGGGAAAAGGCCTCGAAGAGTTATATCATTCGACGTTCCTTTAGTAGTGATATGAAAAAGAGTTCTCCGGAAATTTCCTCACTGACGATTGGGGTCATTAGATTTTGTTAGAATGAAACGTCACATGTGTTATCAATACGAGTTTAGTTATAGCGTTGTCCTTTTCACTCGGAACTTTCACAGTTGCTGACTTAGGACTGTGTCAGCGACTGACGCGGTCTATGACGCGCCTTGTGGGAGTGACGTCACATTAAAAGTGAAAGTAGAATGAACATTAAAACATTGCATTGATTTACAGTTACTTGCACTAATAATGGCTCTAATATGTCTTATATTTATATCTCAGCTTTGGTAATAATATATAAGAGAAGATGACTCATGTTTAATGGGCATTATTGCCCAGAGTATACATGTGTAATCCTGTATAATCAAATACATTATTTTATCGACATAAATTCCACAATATCACATTTTTTATTTAATGAATGGATTTTGTCATTTTTAAACAATTCTCCAAAATAATATATTTATATGTCGGTTGGTTGTTAACAACTCATGTGTTTGCATGCAATTTACAATAGGCCTAATTATTCGAAATGGAACCCACTTTGAAGTCATTTAAAAAATATAAAAAATCACATTAATATGCCTATCAGTTAGAAACAGGAATGGTTCAAAAACATTGAGCCCACTGGACAAGTTATAGGATTAATTTGTCTTTTCATGGTCAGACGATTCTGTCAGTTTAATAATAATAATAATAATAATACTCAGTTCTTTTATAGCGCATAACACATTACAGGATAGCATGTCCCTATGCGCTTTAAATAGAAAGGAAAGAATTACAAGAAAAAGTCATACAAATTAGAAAATTCACTTAGAAGCAAAAAAGTACATGTAGTGTTTACAGACTTTATTTAAATGTTAAATCGACTACTTATAGTTTCATTAAACAGACAAGTATCTTTTATTGTTAATGAAAAAATATAAAGGCTAGACTCACAAACTCCTTTCTGGCAAATCAAGTCTAGAAGATTTCCACAAGTGTTATCATCCCATCTTCCATGTCTGTTTGAATTCCTAGTTGACCACAGACAAGCACAGTCTTGGTTCTCTTCATAATCATCTGGCTGGTCTGATGCCCATCCATCATATCTGATGATAATGACGATGAAAATTATAATAAAACAATATACAAATAATGAATGCTCCGAAGTTTAATACAACGAAATACATATGAACCGACGAATTCAAAAATTATGTTATCACCGAGGCCGTCGGCCGGGGTTGAAATCGACTATCACTACCATTGCGAAGGAAATCTGAATCATTGCCACTTGGACGTAAGTATGTCTTACCGAACTTGGGTTCCATCGAGCCACTTAAATTGACCTTCGACTTCTCTATCATGGCAACCAATCCAAAAACATCGCGTTGGTATGAAGGGTGGACTGATGAAAGTCGTCAGAAAAGACTAGATGATAATAAATACGTAACAATTAACACCAACATAATATTAGACCGGAAAAAAGACATTGAAATAAATATGCAAGTTGTTTCCATGTATTCTTCTCATGAAATTTGTAAAATGTTCATGAACAAATCCGAAAGAACTTTAAAGTATGGGCATTAAAGTCTCGCCACATAAAGTATTACAACTCTTCTTAGATGTGCACGGCTCTATAGTAACATATTGTGGATGGAAACTTGTATAAACAGTATGTCAGTGGATGCATATGTAGGCTACCCACTATAACTATATTCAAATGTTTGTGCCAGATAAAATTCAAACACTTTCAAGTTTAGGTATTTAGATGTATTGCATTGACAGACTCCTACCAAGACAACTGAGAATAAAATTGTTTGTATTTCGTCCCTACATAATATATTTTGCTGATGATCGATACAAATGTTACAGTTTACAGGGTGGAGTCTGTCAATGCATTACATCTAAGTATCTTAACTTTAAAAGGAGTCCCTATATTATGTTTGAATTTTGTCAGACGCAAAATTTGAGAAAAAAACAACGAAACTGTGCCCACAAGCACTTTGCTTTTAAGAGTATCCCACTATTTTGTATTTTGTTTTTGTATTGCTGTATCTCGCCTTTGTGTTCACATTTTTTAAATGGACAATTTCCGAATCGAATTGAATTGCATTGAATAGAATTGAAAAAGTGACGAAACAAAGTAGAATTGTCATTAATGTTGTGACGGATATGAAGCGTGATAGTAAATCTTACCTGGATGTCGTCCGAGTCGACCCGAGCTAGATTGGCTCCGAGTTCTAGGCATCGAGACTGAGCATCATCATAATTTAATTGCGTGGTGTTATCAACCAAATAGAGAGCATCATCAAGTCTGTACCATTCATCGGCTGATGGCTGGCTTGATACTGTATAAGAGAAAGAAACGAAAGAAAAGTCAATTTAATTCTAGGTCTAGCCTCTCGGTTGAGATGCGAGAAGTTGCAAGACTTGCTCTCATGAAGCAGATCGAGAGCGGTCAATCTACAATCCCGATGACCCTAACACCTCTTGCTGTTACTAGATCCCGTCGTTCGTCAACCAGCATTAGGGACTTTTAGATTTACACGACCAGAACGTGGACTGCTCGTGTGACACCCTTTAAGGCAATATGACGTCACTGCCAGTGCCTTAAAAGGACGTCACATTGCCTTAAAAGGATGTCACCGTCGCAGTCCACGTTCTCGTCGTGTAAATCTAAAAGTCCCTAATAGCCAACATTTGAAACAGACGTATTGCAGGACAGACTTCTTCAAGTTCTCAAAATTTCCTAAAATATTAATCAAAATTACTCGACTGGGCATGTGTGGGCACTAATCTGACAAATAACATCATAAAGAACTGTACGTGAACAAATTCACTTTTTATTTTCGTGAGCCGCAAGTAACCGGAAAAGTGTCAAATTGTAGCTTTTAGGACTGTAAATCTTTACTATTTTTCACAAATTAAAGCAGCTATCATACAATGTAAGCAAACTTATTGACATGATTAGGCTGTTGTATTCATATTTATCTTCTGTTCGATTTTCCCCTTGTTAGTTCAAATAAAAAGTGAAATATTAAGGATATTTCTTTGTGACAAAATCACTACTCAAGCTTTCCAATGATATTGGCGGCTTTGAACCTCGGACATCAAAGGTAACAACACACCAGTAGATTCTATTGTGCAACCATAGAAAACAGCAGCTGATTGGAATAATTTGTTCCAAGTCGGGTCTCCAGCTCTTAAAACTCCTTGTACAGACTAACAAGTCTGTCGACACGTATTGAAGAAGAAGAAGACCTAGGGATCCCAGAGTCCCAGACCCCAGGAATTAACAAGAGGAAAAAACTATTATTACTTTCATCGAACATTATGACTCATAATATGTTGCACACCAAGTCGTGTTTTATAACAGAGTTGCGATTGGTTGCAAATAGTTTGCAATTGATGTCGGTCGCGTTTCCTTTCTCTTTAGTACAGAGTCGCGATTGATGTAAATTGCAAGTTATATTCTATTCAATGGCAAATTGTTTGCAATCAATCTCAACTAGGTCATAAGACAGGACCGATCAACCACCGAGCTGGGAGAAGACACTAGAATAGATAGATAGATCTGTACAAGTCTATTATTGGGGGCAGATCCCTTTACCACCCACTTCTTTTGACTACTCTACTGATCACTGACATATAGTGAGGCTAGATGTCTCGCCATATGGTATTGTAGCATAACTAGCCCAGTAATTTAGTAAGACGTAGAGGGTGTTATAGTTAATTGTGAAATATATATGTGTACATCGTGAGATGTCAGTGAGTCGGCGTTGAGCTGTCGTGTCAACTGACTGTTTAGCTGTCGTTGCGACAGGTACAAGCAGGCGCGGATCCAGGGGGGGGCCGAGCGGGCCTTGCCCCCCCCCCCCGCAAAAAAAAAAAAGAGAGAAGAAAGGAAAAGAAGGGAAAGGGAAAGAGGAGAGAAAGGGAAAAAAAGAAGAGGAAGAAGAAAAGAAAAGGGGGAAGAAGGACTTGAACAAATAATGCTGAAATGACATCATTCCGAGATTTTCCTCACTTTTTAGTAAATTATACGTTTGAATGTGTTTGTTGAAAATGACAAATTCCTAAATTTGCAGCCAGGCAAGAAATATGATTCTTGAGATTCCGACATGTCAGGGCCCGAGGTACGGCGGGGATCGGAGCCCAACCCCCCCCCCCCCCCCCCACTTTTTTTGAAAAAGTATATTAAAGAGAAATAAAATAGAATGAGAGCAAGAAAGAAAGAATAGTTAACTGCCAGTGTTAACAAATAATGAGGCATCAAAATATGCTCATCTGACCGTGATTAAATGCCTAAAACCCCTAAGCTTCCGTGGGCTCTGCCCCTGGATCCCACCTAGGCCCTACGGCGGCCCTTAGATGCTCATCTGACGGTAATTTAATGCCTAAAACCCCTGATTTTGGGGGCTCCGCCCCCTGGACCCAACGCCAAAAAGTTACCTGCCAGTGTCACGAAATAATAAGGTATACAACAAAAAAAAAAGCTCATATGACCTTAATTAAACGCCTAAAACCTCTGAGCTTCCGGGGCCGGCTTCGGATTAACAATCGAGAACGGTACAGCAAATCGTCTTCTTTCTCTCATAATCTTATGAAACGTGAAGCTTCCGCGCTTTGCGCAGGAGGGGGAACCTGAATTCAGACAAGGATTCAGAGGCGAGAACGGTAATACCAATCTTTTATGATTTAATGAAACGTAAAATCTTCCGCGCTTCGCGCGGGATGGAGGGGGGGGGGAACTTAATTCCGACGAGGATTATTTTCGAGAGCGGTACAACGAATCGTCTTCTTTCTCTAATGATTTAATGAAAATTAAAAGCTTCCGCGCTTCGCGCGGACGGGGGGAACCTGAATTCAGACGAGGATTAAGAGTCGAGAACTGATCAGCAAATCGTCTTTTTTCTCTCATAATCTTATGAAACTTTAAAGCTTCCGCGCTTCGCGCGGGAGGGGGGGGGGGGGGAGACCTGAATTCAGACGAGGATTAAGAGTCGAGAACGGAACAACAAATCGCCTTCTTTCTTCGATAGTTTAATGAAACGTCAAAGCTTCCGCGCTTCGCGCAGGAGGGGGAGGGGTAAACTAAATTCAGACGAGGATTGAGAGTCGAGAACTGTATAACGAATCGTCTTGTTTCTCTAATAATTTAATGAAACGTAAAAGCTTCTAAATTCAGACGAGGAGTATTTTCGAAAACGGTACAACGAATCGTCTTTTTTTCTAATGATTTAAGGAAACTTAAAAGCTTCCGCGCTTTGCGCGGGAGGGGGGGGGGATCCTGAATTCAGAAGAGGATTAAGAGTCGAGAACTGTTCAGCCAATCGTCTTCTTTCTCTCATTATCTTATGAAACTTAAAAGCTTCCGCGCTTCGCGCGAGAGGGGGGGGGGGACCTGAATTCAGACGAGGATTAAGAGTCGAGAACGGAACAACGAATCGCTTTCTTTCTCTAATGATTTAATGAAACGTAAAAGCTTCCGCGCTTCGCGCGGAGGGCGGGGGAGGGGGGGAAACTGAATTCAGACGAGGATTAAGATTCGAGAACGGTACAACGAATCGCCTTCTTTCTTTCATAGTTTAATAAAACGTCAAAGCTTCCGCGCTTCGCGCAGGAGGGGGAGAGGGGGGGGAACTGAATCTAGACAAGGATTAAGAGTCGAGAACGGTACAACGAATCGTCTTCTTTCTCTAATAATTTAATAGATCCTAAAATTTTCCGCGCTTCGCGCGAGAGGGGAAAAACTACATTCAGACGAGAATTATCTTCCAGAACGTTCGGTACAACGAACCGTCTTCTTTTTCTAATAATTAAATGAAACGTCAAAGCTTCCGCGTTTTGCGGAGGAGGGAGGGGGAAACTCGCCCCTCACCATTACGTACCAATATTTGGCTCGCATAATTTCAAATTTGGGCCCCCCCCCCCCTAAGAAATCCTGGATCCGCGCCTGGGTACAAGAAACTATATAAAGTTACCCAAACTGCCAACACTCTGTAAGTGTTATTTCTTTAGTCCTGTCAGATATTCAGTGATTGCGGGAGTAAGTGAATGAGAGCTAATCCATCTTTTTCTTACACGATAATCGTCGAGAGCGTGGACCGGGTTTTGAGAGACTGCAAGGCAGAACGCTACCCCGGCAGAGCCCGGTTACGCCACAGTATAGACTAAAGCCTACCGTTGTACACGAGGCATCATCAGTGATTATAAAATGGGTTCAATAACTTGTAGCCAATGAAAAGCGTCGAAATGGATCACGTGTGCGTGCATCAATTTTTGTTACCATATGCACGGGGAATGCATTTTGGGATAAAAATTGTTAATTTCTCGACTTTGTACTCATATTGTAGACCCATCTTATAAAACAAATAATACATGTTTTAGCTCGTGAATTAGTGATACGCACTGCTCTTGGTTAAGTCACAATGTTCTCAAACATTTATTATTTTTATACTGGTGTGACCATTGAAACGTAAGAGAGACGACCACATAACTCTAAAATAGATTCTAGAGTTCTGTGGAGACGACGGACAAAAGTGACTGCAAAATGAACAGTTCTAACGATGCTCGGTTAATGGCGGACGGGCAAATTGCATTTACATGCTCAATTAGCGCGGGTAATAATTCATCGAGTCCTCGGTTAATTGCAATCAGGGGCGGCGATTTCTTTTCATGATCCGGGGGGGGGACGAAACGCGAGGGACCAGCGGCGTAATGATCCAAAACGTTGGGGGGGGGGGCAGAACAAATCGGCATCACCTCTACTCTTATATGTTACATGCATGCCCAGCGGAACGTTTTAAAATGGGGGGGGGGGGGGAGGGGTAAAGTATATGATCAGGTAGAGCGTACGTAGCGAGCAAGGCGAGTGGAGTGTAAATTTGCATGGGTCCAGGGGCAAAGCCCTGGCGGGGGTCAAGGGGTGGTGCCCCCAGGAAGCTCAGGGGTTTTAGGCATTTAATTACGGTTAGATGAGCATATTACATCCATAATTGTGACACTGGCAGGTCACTAATTGGCGTGGGGTCCAGGGGGCAGAGCCCACTAAAGCTCAGGGGTTTAGGCATTAAATAACTGTCGAATGAGCAACCAGGGGCCCGCCTTAGGGCCCCTTGTGGGGACCAGGAGGCGCCAATTCACATTATTTGCATTACCAAGAGCATTGCGACTGTAAGAGGAATATTACAGAACCCAAACCATTACAAATTACAATTATAAAAACTAGTAATGCATTTAATTCCATATGACTGGCTTGGAAGCAGTTATATACTAGATAGGCTGAGTAAAATGTTTCTACGTCAAATATCCTTTTAGCTACTTAATATTCCACACTGTAGGGACCTACTTCATAATTGGAAACTCACTGGTAGAGTTTATTTTGGGATATTTTAAAGGGCATCAAGAATGTAGTACCCCCCCCCCCCCCCCCCCCCGTGTCATTATCCAATGGATATAGTTGTCCGGGCAGTGAGACCATGGCCAATGATCATCAATAGTATTCAAAGATTAATATAGGCTATGTTTTACTCCATATTATCTTTCCATCGTTCCGAATGTTTTTTCTTTAAATGTTATACAATAATCAATGTTAAAAAAGAAGTTTTAAACGACATCAAAACTTACCACTTCGTAAAATATTCAGCACTAAAATGACAATTCCCACGAACATCTTATCGACTTTGTCGAAGGCACAATGAAAATGAACAAATATGTCTACAAGTCAAACACGCACTAAGGTTGCAGATATGTTTCTTGATACTGTAGACGAGTCATTATTTCGTTGATAATAGCTTTATTTGGCAAACGTTGAAGAAAAAAAAGGAACGAGGTCACTGGTATTAGAAAGTTATCATGTAGAGCGTATTAATCCTCGAGTTAACAGAAAGCCAGAAATCGGTATTACAGACAAGCTTCAATTAATTCTCATGTCTGAAGGTGAGCGTTATTGTCGGAGCAAAAACTAAACAAAACACTCCTGATCATGATAGGCTCATATAATGTTATGTCCGAAAACTTTCTGAAGGTTTTCCAGCCAGAATGTGTTGGAGGAATTCCTGAAATGAAAATGACAATCTCTACCCTTTTGCTAGTGTACGCGAAACCAGAGCAAACTTTAAAGTACTAAGTATATTTGTGATTCTGGTAGCTTTAAATGATGTTCTTTTATCTTTCCCGGCGACCGAGTCATGCTTCCGGGTATTACGCAGAGGAAATTTACTATACCGGGTTTTACTCGAAGAGAACAAGTACATTGTTTGCAGGTATGTATATCACTGCTTTGTCCAGTAGACCAATGCAAATGACTAGGTACTTGGGACGAAACACCATTAAATTGTAAACAAATGCGCTAAACAATAACCTTGAAAATACTGGACGTAAATACAAACAAAAGTTCCTAATCTCTTTCAGGGATTAAGAAGAAAAGGGTTTGGTCAAGCTTATATGCCAATGAATAAGATAGCTGGTATGAAGTAGCCTAAGCTGTATTTTATGACCAAAACGACGTGTCATTGTAGATTAATTACGTTAAGGTACAAAACAAGATAATATTTCTGAAAATGCGACGAGTTAAATCTCGGCGTTCCCCTTTCGCTTCAGGTAACTTTCTCCAAAAAAATCAGCTAAAAAGAAAGGAAAAGTAACTGAGGGAACAAGAAACATGTACTTTTAATTTGTTTCATTTCACAAGAACTGTTTAAGTTGTCTCATTCTTCCAAACTTTGACTCACGAATTAGTGACAAAAGATGCAATAAAAACATATTTGGAAATAATAGTGTTCTCTCATGTAGCCCTACACATTACTTATAAAAGTATGATTGAGTTTTGCAAATTTAAGCTTTCATTTGGGATGGTATTATAAAGAAATTTCTCCTTTAAATTACACAAGCTCCAGTTAGGTGGCACAGTGCCAAAACTGCTCAAAAAATCCACATGAATAACACATTTTGTATGGCAAGTTAAGTAAAAATCTTTTATTTTCATCATGGTCCATAATATGCCTTTTTGTACACTTTTTACACCAACATATTTACAATATATAATCAATGCTCCGTGCTTCATACACAAAATACATATGTCCACTTTGTGAGGGAACATTGAGAGATAATTTGACAACAGGTAGCACCTTAGTTTGGGACGTCAAAGGACAGTTGAGTTTATATAATGGAGCTTACATGGTACCACGATACAACACATGTACATTACAACTGTTAATTTCAATGTGAACTTCTATTACAATTGACATGATTCTAACCACTCCATTCCTATACCGTATGTGCCGGCGTAAAGGCCGCAGTCTAAGGCGCTGGTTTCGGGTCCCAATCTACATGAGTCCGCAAGAGATCGAATCCCGCCTTCGACATCGTGTTCTATGTAGAATTAAATATAAGTACTGGATGTCGAATCGACTCCATCTCATGTTAGCACCTTGATGTTAAATGTTCGTATTCACATATTCGACTTTGTCTGTATTATCAATGCTCAAGTAAGACGATTCTTTGTTTATGCTGCTTTCTGTTCTCTGGAGACCTTCATAGATGTGGTCATCCCCGTCTCCAACGGCCCGGGGGACTTCGTATTGGTGATCCTTTGGGTCATATCCTGAAGGAGCACGGCTTAAATTCGGTAGAGTTTTCTTCTTCTGCTGCTTCCTCTGTCTCCTGCTACAGATAAATGTAAGTGCGAAAAAGAGACAAGCAAATATTTTGTATAAATGTAATGTTTCCTGGGAGAAATTTCAATAGTTTAAACATATTTGTGGCTTACACCCAGTAAATAAGATCGATGGATCGATCTGTAATTGAAAAACAAGTCAGAAAATATCTTGGAACCAGCGGGATTTGAACCTGCCATCTCTACTGCTTGCCGGGCAGCGACTCTACCACCAGGTCATCACTGGTCAATGGCATAGTCACGATGAACTAGAAACAAATACCCAAGCTCTCCTGATTCATTCTGACTTATTAATATTCATTAGTCCGCCATAGGACAATAACTTTTATAAATGTAATGTTTCCTGGGAGAAATTTCAATAGTTTAAACATATTTGTGGCTTACACCCAGTAAATAAGATCGATTGATCGATCTGTAATTGAAAAACAAGTCAGAAAAAATCTTGGAACCAGCGGGATTTGAACCTATTGACATTTTTCTCAAATACACAATTTCTCGGCAGGAAGTTTAAATTCTTTTGTTTTTGTTTATACAAGCGTATAGATTTCACACACACACACACACACACACACCCACACGCACACACACACACCCACACGCACACACACACACAACAACAAAAAAGACTTCAAATTAAGTATAATGTACGGAAAATAAGTACGAAGTTTTGAAATATATAGAAATGACAGGCAAGGTAAAACAAAACGATGTAAATTGTGGGGGGCATAAATAAAAAGCATAGCTTGTATGTGAATAGGCTCCCGTACTGAGTAACACAATATAGCAGGTCTGAATTTAAAAGGTACTATAGGAGGCGAAAACGGAGTAGTATAGTATTGTTATGTCATTAAAAAAAAATCACCAACATACATTATCACCAATGTGATACTATTTGTTGAATGGGCACCCATTTAAAACAGTGTTCTTTTAAACACATCAAACATGTTAATAATATTTCTTTCGCATTTCCCTCTTTCTTTATCTATTTATTCGTTTTAATTAAAATATGGTAACTCTCACAGAATTAAAACTGTTTCATGAGAAGCACTGAACAGATTATCACTTAGAAATGCAGAGAAGATTAAACAACGTTTGAATACATAAATATCATACCATGGACTGTTTGTTTTTGTTGTTGTTTTTGTTTTTATACACAATGATATGTTAAGGTATATTACACGGATAAATGTAATTCAATTCTGATTACATTGAGGGGCTGCCGCGGGGCGATTACTTTAAAAGAATTCAGGAGTCAGGAATGATCTATTCGAATAATGGGTTTGTAGTAATAGTTGTAAGCCACATTTATTAATGTATATAGTCACACCAATATAATTAAATACAGGCCTTTAAAAATGCATGCAATAAAATCTGCTAAAAATGATCAGCTGAATACCCCTACTCGCAGTGTACATGTCAACATTGACTGAATATAGTAACTTTGTTGATCATAATGCCAGTCAGTGGCGTACGCAGGATTTGTTCAAGGGGGGGGGGGGTTAAAATCGGGCCAAAAATTTCGCAACGACTCAGCCAGCCGCTGAATCAGCGGTAAGCGGACACATTTTTGTTTTGTTTTGGTCTCGAAATTTGAAAATTTGACATTTGTTCCGTTGGGGGGGGGGGGGGGGGGGTAAGGTCACCTTTTTTTGGTCAGTCATTGGCATAATTTGTTTTTTTTTAATTTTATTTTTGTAATAAAAAAAAAAAAAAAAAAAAAATCCAAACAAAAACAAAAGGGGGGGGGGGCCCAAATTTGAAATTATGGGTCCCCCCAAATCGCAACGACTCAGCAAGCCGCTGAAAAAGGGGGGGGGGGGGAATGGGGTGGGGGGGTAAAAGGACATTTTTTTTTTTTGGGGGGGGGTCCCGAAATTTGAAATTTTGACCCATCGACATTCCGTTCCGTTGGGGGGGGGGGGGGGTAAGGTAAGGATTTTTTATATATATATATTTTTTTTTTTAAATTAAAATAAAAAAAATAAAAAAATCAAAAGGGGGGGGGGGTTCCCAAAAACATACACAAAACATACACATACAAAAAAACTCAAAGGGGGGGGGGTTTACCCCAACTTTATCCTCGTCTGAATTCAGTTTTCCCCTCCTCCCTTTAACGTTTCATTAAATCATTAGAGAATGAAGACGATTCATTGTACCGTTCTCGACTCTTATTCCTCGTCTGAATTCAGTTTCCCCCTCTCGCGCGAAGCGCGGAAGCTTTTACGTTTCATTAAATTATTAGAGAAAGAAGACGATTCGTATTACCATTCTCGACTCTTAAGCCTTGTCTCAATTCAGTTCCCCCCCCCCCCTCCCGCGCGAAAGCTTTGACGTTTCATCAACATTATTTAAGAAAGAAGACGATTCACTGTAACGTTCTCGTCTCTTAATCCCTGTCTCAGTTCAGTCCCCCCCCCCCCTCCTGCGTGAAGGCTTTACATTTCATTAAATTATTAGAGCAAGAAGACGATCGTTGTACCGTTTTCGACTCTTAATCCTTGTCTGAATTTCAAAAATGTTTTTTGTCTGCTCCATTTTCTTCCTACGTCCTCTTCCTTTTCTATCCTCTCTTTTTTTTTGGCCGGCCTTTTTATTGGGGGGGCGCTCCCACCGCCCCTGGCTACGCGCCTGCGGTTAGATGAACATATTTTGATACCTTGTCCGCCCCCGGAAACTCAGGGGTTTAAGGCAATAAATTACGGTCAGATAAGCATTCAGGTCCCGCCTTAGGGCCCCTGGTGGGGTCGAGGGTGCGGAAACCCCGGAATCTCAGGGGTTTTAGGCATTTGATTACGGTCAGATGAACATATTTTTATACCTTATTTGTGACACTGGCATGACACTAATTGGCGTGAGGTCCAGCGGGCGAAGCCCCCAGAAGCTCAAGGGTTTTAGGCACTAAATTACGGTCAGATGAGTATCAAGGGGCCCGCTTAAGGGCCCTTAGTTGGGTCCCGGGGGCAGAGCCCCCGTAAGCTCAGGGTGTTTTAGGCGTTTAATTACGGTCAGATGAGCATTTTTGATACCTTATATTGTTGTGACACTGGCAGTTAACTATTCTTTCCTTCTTGCTCTCTTTCTTTCTATTTCTCTTTAATATTATTTTTCAAAAAATTCGGAGGGGGGGGGGGGAGGGAGCTGGAAGCTCCCGATCCCCTCCGTTCCGCGGGCCATGACATGTAGGGATCTCAAGAGGCATATTTCTTGCCTGGCTGTAAATTTAGGAATTTGTCATTTTACAACAAACGCATAAAAAAGTATAATTTACTAAAAAATCTCGGAAAATTATGTAATATCAGCATTATGTGTAAACCACCGTTATGGAATTAGAAATAAACCAGGATTACATTTTATTTCCCCCGAGCTTCTTTCCATTTCCTTCCTTATCTCTTATTTTTTTTATTTTTTTATTTTTGTTTTGGGGGGGGGAGGCAACAGCCTTGGAGGCGAGGCCCCCCCCCCCGATCTCCTTCTTCCCTCTTTTCTTTTCTTCTTCCTCTTCTTTCTTTCCCTTTCTCTCCTCTTTCCCTTCTTTTCCTTCTCTCTCTCTCTCTCTCTCTCTCTCTTTTTTTCCCCCTTTTTTTTTTTTTCCTTTTTTTCCAATCTTTTTGTTCCTTCTTTTTTCCCCTTTTTTTTGTTTCCTTTTTTTTCCCAGGGGGGGGGGGGCCCCCCCCCCCCTGGATCCGCGCCTGGCGGGCTTAGTACATCATTGTACGCTTTTGATCTGAAGAGTAACCTTTTTGTGTCCTTGGTAACTTACCATGTAATCACGATGACCACCACTAGAAGGATATTTCCCGCTAATGACACCCCGAAGAGGAACCAGATCAGATTGCTTTTTCCCAAGGCACCAAAACGACGACCGCTTTCTGAAAGTTCAATAGTTCACCATGATATTATTACACGGTCGATGAATTGATACATTTTATGACTTTAAAAATGAAAATCATTATATAAGAATATATCTTATTCTGGAAAAACTGTCTTATTCATAACAATTTCATAACCTAGACATCTCTTTCTATTCTGTTTTCATGTAGGATAATATCATTTTCTTTCTTACTGGTAATACTCCTTGTTGATGTTTTTCTATATATCTATTGTGTTCTCCTTTTAAGCTTATTAATTGTTTGCTATTTTTTACTTTTGTCAGTATGGATCGAACGTTCAGAAAGATTAATTCATCAAGGAATTATAGTGATCGAGCGAATCAGTCATAATTAACACAAAAGATATATCGATGTCGAAAATTCTATAATGAACACTACATAACGTGACTTCAAAAACGGCTTGATTTATTACAAATATTACTTATTACTAGAAAGTAGTAACATATGAATGTCTCATACACAAAATATATGATGTCAGTAAGCGCAATATCCACTCACCAATACTAGTCGTAACAGACACAAGTGGACCCTTCGGTCCCTCTCCACCCACGCCTTCTCTGACTGCAGACACGCTGATATTGTACTCATTTCCTGGTTCCAACCCAGTCAATACAAACTCCATTCTTCGTTGAAGATCGCCCTCTCCCATATCCAGATCGATTCCACCAACCTCTACCCATTCTTCATCCATTGTTTGTAGGTAGACCAAGTAACTGATTACTGGCCCTTCGCCGGTATCAAGACACGGTATCCAAGAACTCCAGGAGACAGTGACGAAGGTTAAACTGATGTCTTCCACAGATGGACCAGATGTCAGCCCAGGCAAAGCTGTCAAGACATAAGAGTATAATTTCATTCATTTGTTTCATGATAAAAGTGGAAAGATGAAGTATCGTATCAAATCGAAATTGAAAATTTGCAATTAGACAAAGCGTGTGTGCTGAATCAATTCACAACAACAAAAAACGAGAAAAAGAAGAAAAAAAACACAGCAAGAAGCATACAAACAAGATGAGGATACCAGGATATAATAGTCCCGACTGTGTGCCGAACACTCGATCAGCTGTTCCCGATGCAAGTTTTTGCTTACATGTTATTGTTGTAAGGGGTGTTTCGGCCTCCTCGGTTCGTCTATGCTTACCATAATGTGAACATTCATAAAAAGGATATTTATGACTCATGTTATTGCCTTTCGAACATCAATGTTTGTTTGTTTTTTCTTTAAGGGGATGTAGGCCTATTCCCCATGTAGGCCTATCACATCGATGTATATAAATCCACTTCTTACCGTAAAAATTAATCGGGCTAAAATCAACTCTTGAGAACGATCTCTCTGTCCTTGCCAATTCACCAACATGGCAGAAGATCTGATCGTCATCCTCAATGCTGTCTATCACGAAACTATTGTCACGTAATCCACCGTTGACATTTGTCGACGAGTAGGGAATCGATCTCGTAGATGAAACATTTTTACCGAATGACACTCTGACGTCATTGGGAGACAGTGTTTGATCGCCCTGGACAACGTCGACAGCACAAGAAACATAAGCCGATCCCGGGTTGCTTCGAGAACTCGTCAGCGTGAAATTATCTGTGGTACGAGAAAGGGAAAAGGCCTCGAAGAGTTATATCATTCGACGTTCCTTCAGTAGTGATATGAAAAAGAGTTCTCCGGAAATTTCCTCACTGACGATTGGGGTCATTAGATTTTGTTTTGAATTTGAGAATAAAACGTCACATGTGTTATCAATACGAGTTTAGTTATAGCGTTGTCCTTTTCACTCGGAACTTTCACAGTTGCTGACTTAGGCTGTGTCAGCGACTGACGCGGTCTATGACGCGCCTTGTGGGAGTGATGTCACATTAAAAGTGAAAGTAGAATGAACATTAAAACATTGCATTGATTTACAGTTACTTGCACTAATAATGGCTCTAATATGTCTTATATTTATATCTCAGCTTTGGTAATAATATATAAGAGAAGATGACTCATGTTTAATGGGCATTATTGCCCAGAGTATACATGTGTAATCCTGTATAATCAAATACATTATTTTATCGACATAAATTCCACAATATCACATTTTTTATTTAATGAATGGATTTTGTCATTTTTAAACAATTCTCCAAAATAATATATTTATATGTCGGTTGGTTGTTAACAACTCATGTGTTTGCATGCAATTTACAATAGGCCTAATTATTCGAAATGGAACCCACTTTGAAGTCATTTAAAAAATATAAAAAATCACATTAATATGCCTATCAGTTAGAAACAGGAATGGTTCAAAAACATTGAGCCCACTGGACAAGTTATAGGATTAATTTGTCTTTTCATGGTCAGACGATTCTGTCAGTTTAATAAAAATAATGATAATAATACTCAGTTCTTTTATAGCGCATAACACATTACAGGATAGCATGTCCCTATGCGCTTTAAATAGAAAGGAAAGAATTACAAGAAAAAGTCATACAAATTAGAAAATTCACTTAGAAGCAAAAAAGTACATGTAGTGTTTACAGACTTTATTTAAATGTTAAATCGACTACTTATAGTTTCATTAAACAGACAAGTATCTTTTATTGTTAATGAAAAAATATAAAGGCTAGACTCACAAACTCCTTTCTGGCAAATCAAGTCTAGAAGATTTCCACAAGTGTTATCATCCCATCTTCCATGTCTGTTTGAATTCCTAGTTGACCACAGACAAGCACAGTCTTGGTTCTCTTCATAATCATCTGGCTGGTCTGATGCCCATCCATCATATCTGATGATAATGACGATGAAAATTATAATAAAACAATATACAAATAATGAATGCTCCGAAGTTTAATACAACGAAATACATATGAACCGACGAATTCAAAAATTATGTTATCACCGAGGCCGTCGGCCGGGGTTGAAATCGACTATCACTACCATTGCGAAGGAAATCTGAATCATTGCCACTTGGACGTAAGTATGTCTTACCGAACTTGGGTTCCATCGAGCCACTTAAATTGACCTTCGACTTCTCTATCATGGCAACCAATCCAAAAACATCGCGTTGGTATGAAGGGTGGACTGATGAAAGTCGTCAGAAAAGACTAGATGATAATAAATACGTAACAATTAACACCAACATAATATTAGACCGGAAAAAAGACATTGAAATAAATATGCAAGTTGTTTCCATGTATTCTTCTCATGAAATTTGTAAAATGTTCATGAACAAATCCGAAAGAACTTTAAAGTATGGGCATTAAAGTCTCGCCACATAAAGTATTACAACTCTTCTTAGATGTGCACGGCTCTATAGTAACATATTGTGGATGGAAACTTGTATAAACAGTATGTCAGTGGATGCATATGTAGGCTACCCACTATAACTATATTCAAATGTTTGTGCCAGATAAAATTCAAACACTTTCAAGTTTAGGTATTTAGATGTATTGCATTGACAGACTCCTACCAACACAACTAAGAATAAAATTGTTTGTATTTCGTCCCTACATAATATATTTTGCTGATGATCGATACAAATGTTACAGTTTACAGGATGGAGTCTGTCAATGCATTACATCTAAGTATCTTAACTTTAAAAGGAGTCCCTATATTATGTTTGAATTTTGTCAGACGCAAAATTTGAGAAAAAAACAACGAAACTGTGCCCACAAGCACTTTGCTTTTAAGAGTATCCCACTATTTTGTATTTTGTTTTTGTATTGCTGTATCTCGCCCTTGTGTTCACATTTTTTAAATGGACAATTTCCGAATCGAATTGAATTGCATTGAATAGAATTGAAAAAGTGACGAAACAAAGTAGAATTGTCATTAATGTTGTGACGGATATGAAGCGTGATAGTAAATCTTACCTGGATGTCGTCCGAGTCGACCCGAGCTAGATTGGCTCCGAGTTCTAGGCATCGAGACTGAGCATCATCATAATTTAATTGCGTGGTGTTATCAACCAAATAGAGAGCATCATCAAGTCTGTACCATTCATCGGCTGATGGCTGGCTTGATACTGTATAAGAGAAAGAAACGAAAGAAAAGTCAATTTAATTTTAGGTCTAGCCTCTCGGTTGAGATGCGAGAAGTTGCAAGACTTGCTCTCATGAAGCAGATCGAGAGCGGTCAATCTACAATCCCGATGACCCTAACACCTCTTGCTGTTACTAGATCCCGTCGTTCGTCAACAAGCATTAGGGACTTTTAGATTTGCACGACCAGAACGTGGACTGCTCGTGTGACACCCTTTAAGGCAATATGACGTCACTGCCAGTGCCTTAAAAGGACGTCACATTGCCTTAAAAGGATGTCACCGTCGCAGTCCACGTTCTCGTCGTGTAAATCTAAAAGTCCCTAATAGCCAACATTTGAAACAGACGTATTGCAGGACAGACTTCTTCAAGTTCTCAAAATTTCCTAAAATATTAATCAAAATTACTCGACTGGGCATGTGTGGGCACTAATCTGACAAATAACATCATAAAGAACTGTACGTGAACAAATTCACTTTTTATTTTCGTGAGCCGCAAGTAACCGGAAAAGTGTCAAATTGTAGCTTTTAGGACTGTAAATCTTTACTATTTTTCACAAATTAAAGCAGCTATCATACAATGTAAGCAAACTTATTGATATGATTAGGCTGTTGTATTCATATTTATCTTCTGTTCGATTTTCCCCTTGTTAGTTCAAACTAATAAAAAGTGAAATATTAAGGATATTTCTTTGTGACAAAATCACTACTCAAGCTTTCCAA
Organism: Strongylocentrotus droebachiensis; assembly: GCA_035222895.1. Classification (NCBI taxonomy): domain Eukaryota; kingdom Metazoa; phylum Echinodermata; class Echinoidea; order Camarodonta; family Strongylocentrotidae; genus Strongylocentrotus; species Strongylocentrotus droebachiensis. The sequence continues at coordinate 29,986 of JAVYIG010012588.1, forward strand.
TGATATTGGCGGCTTTGAACCTCGGGCATCAAAGGTAACAACACACCAGTAGATTCTATTGTGCAACCATAGAAAACAGCAGCTGATTGGAATAATTTGTTCCAAGTCGGGTCTCCAGCTCTTAAAACTCCTTGTACAGACTAACAAGTCTGTCGACACGTATTGAAGAAGAAGAAGACCTAGGGATCCCAGAGTCCCAGACCCCAGGTATTAACAAGAGGAAAAAGCTATTATTACTTGACTCATAACATGTTGCACACCAAGTCGTGTTTTATAACAGAGTTGCGATTGGTTGCAAATAGTTTGCAATTGATGTCGGTCGCATTTCCTTTCTCTTTAGTACAGAGTCGCGATTGATGTAAATTGCAAGTAATATTGTATTCAATGGCAAATTGTTTGCAATCAATCTCAACTAGGTCATAAGACAGGACCGATCAACCACCGAGCTGGGAGAAGACACTATAATAGATAGATATATCTGTACAAGTCTATTATTGGGGGCAGATCCCTTTACCACCCACTTCTTTTGACTACTCCAATGATCACTGACATATAGTGAGGCTAGATGTCTCGCCATATGGTATTGTAGCATAACTAGCCCAGTAATTTAGTAAGACGTAGAGGGCGTTATAGTTAAAGGTATTACAAAGTTTTGGGAAATTTTGAAAAATGGGTGGATAGTGAATCTCTACAATTTTGATATATTTGGATGCCCCTGTGGATGTATTAAAAGCACTAGAAATTTTAGCCCCTAAAACACTTCTGCTTTCGAGAAAAATTGAATATAAAGATTTACCGATGCTCCCGGTAAATTTTATTAAATTTCAAATAGCTCCTACGGCCGTACAATGGTAGCTGTGACCATGGAAATCTCAGAATATGTAGTTGTGGTATATAATTCCCAAATGGGAAAAGCTAATCGGTCGATTTTAGTCAAGAAACATTGTTTTATAGCTTCATTAATATCTTGACCTTGAGAGGGAGCTACACAACATAAGGTGTTTATTATTTACAATTTCATAAATTAAGAGTCGATTTCGACCGCGACAACGATCAGTGAATTTTGTAGGATCGCATATGCTTCCAATATGTTCATTTTGAACCAAATTCACGACCCCATACCAAAACTTTGTATTACCTTTAATTGTGAAATATGTATGTGTACATCGTTAGATGTCAGTGAGTCAGCGTTGAGCTGTCGTGTCAGTCAGTCAATGTTTAGCTGTCGTTGCGACAGGTACAAGAAACTATATAAAGTTACCCAAACTGCCAACACTCTGTAAGTGTTATTTCTTTAGTCCTGTCAGATATTCAGTGATTGCGGGAGTAAGTGAATGAGAGCTAATCCATGTTTTTCTTACACGATATACTTTTGTGAGAGCCCACTGAGAGAGATAATTGATCGTCGAGAGCGTGGACCGGGTTTTGAGAGACTGCAAGGCAGAACGCTACCCCGGCAGAGCCCGGTTACGCCACAGTATAGACTAAAGCCTACCGTTGTACACGAGGCATCATCAGTGATTATAAAATGGGTTCAATAACTTGTAGCCAATGAAAAGCGTCGAAGTGGATCACGTGTGCGTGCATCAATTTTTTTTTACCATATGCACGGGGAATGCATTTTGGGATAAAAATTGTTAATTTCTCGACTTTGTACTCATATTGTAGACCCATCTTATAAAACAAATAAAACATGTTTTAGCTCGTGAATTAGTGTTAAGTCACAATGTTCTCAAACATTTATTATTTAAATATACTGGTGTGACCATTGAAACGTGAGAGAGACGACCACATAACTTTAAAATAGATTCTAGAGTTCTGTGGAGACGACGGACAAAAGTGACTGCAAAATGAACAGTTCTAACGATGCTCGGTTAATGGCGAACGGGCAATAAATTGCATTTACATGCTCGATTAGCGCGGGTAATAATTCATCGAGTCCTCGGTTAATTGCAATCAGGGGCGGCGATTTCTTTTCATGATCCGGGGGGGGGGGGGACGAAACGCGAGGGACCAGCGGCGTAATGATCCAAAACGTTGGGGGGGGGGGCAGAACAAATCGGCATCACCTCTACTCTTATATGTTACATGCATGCCCGGCGGAACGTTTTAAAAGGGGCGAGGGGTAAAGTATATGATAAGGTAGAGCGTACGTAGCGAGCAAGGCGAGTGGAGTGTAAATTTGCATGGGGTCCAGGGGCAAAGCCCTGGCGGGGGTCAAGGGGTGGTGCCCCCAGGAAGCTCAGGGGTTTTAGGCATTTAATTACGGTTAGATGAGTATATTACATCCATATTTGTGACACTGGCAGGTCACTAATTGGCGTGGGGTCCAGGTGGCAGAGCCCACTAAAGCTCAGGGGTTTAGGCATTAAATAACTGTCGAATGAGCAACCAGGGGCCCGCCTTAGGGCCCCTTGTGGGGACCAGGAGGCGCCAATTCACATTATTTGCATTACCAAGAGCATTGCGACTGTAAGAGGAATATTACAGAACCCAAACCATAACAAATTACAATTATAAAAACTAGTAATGCATTTAATTCCATATGACTGGCTTGGAAGCAGTTATATACTAGATAGGCTGAGCTAATTGTAAAATGTTTCTACGTCAAATATCCTTTTAGCTACTAAATATTCCACACTGTAGGGACCTACTTCATAATTGGAAACTCACTGGTAGAGTTTATTTTGGGATATTTTAAAGGGCATCAAGAATGTAGTACCCCCCCCCCCCCCCGTGTCATTATCCAATGGATATAGTTGTCCGGGCAGTGAGACCATGGCCAATGATCATCAATAGTATTCAAAGATTAATATAGGCTATGTTTTACTCCATATTATCTTTCCATTGTTCCGAATGTGTTTTCTTTAAATGTTATACAATAATCAATGTTAAAAAAGAAGTTTTAAACGACATCAATACTTACCACTTCGTAAAATATTCAGCACTAAAATGACAATTCCCACGAACATCTTATCGACTTTGACGAAGGCACAATGAAAATGAACAAATATGTCTACAAGTCAAACACGCACTAAGGTTGCAGTTATGTTTCTTGATACTGTAGACGAGTCATTATTTTGTTGATAATAGCTTTATTTGGCAAACGTTGAAGAAAAAAAAAAGGAACGAGGTCACTGGTATTAGAAAGTTATCATGTAGAGCGTATTAATCCTCGAGTTAACAAGCCAGAAATCGGTATTACAGACAAGCTTCAATTCTCATGTCTGAAGGTGAGCGTTATAGTCGGAGCAAAAACTAAACAAAACACTCCTGATCATGATAGGCTCATATAATGTTATGTCCGAAAACGTTCTGAAGGTTTTCCAGCCAGAATGTGTTGGAGGAATTCCTGAAATGATAATGACAATCTCTACCCCTTTGCTAGTGTACGCGAAACCAGAGCAAACTTTAAAGTACTAAGTATATTTGTGATTCTGGTAGCTTTTAATGATGTTCTTTTATCTTTCCCGGCGACCGAGTCATGCTTCCGGTTATTACGCAGAGGAGATTTATTATACCGGGTTTTACTTGAAGAAAACAAGTACATTGTTTGAAGGTATATATATCACTGCTTTGTCCAGTAGACCAATGCAAATGACTAGGTACTTGGGACGAAACACCATTAAATTGTAAACAAATGCGCTAAACAATAACCTTGAAAATACTGGACGTAAATACAAACAAAAGTTCCTAATCTCTTTCAGGGATTAAGAAGAAAAGGTATTGGTCAAGCTTATATGCCAATGAATAAGAAAGCTGGTATGAAGTAGCCTAAGCTGTATTTTATGACCAAAACGACGTGTCATTGTAGATTAATTACGTTAAGGTACAAAACAAGATAATATTTCTGAAAATGCGACGAGTTAAATCTCGGCGTTCCCATTTCGCTTCAGGTAATTTTATCCCAAAATCAGCTAAAAAGAAAGGAAAAGTAACTGAGGGAACAAGAAACATGTACTTTTAATTTGTTTCATTTCACAAGAACTGTTTAAGTTGTCTCATTCTTCCAAACTTTGACTCACGAATTAGTGACAAAAGATGCAATAAAAACATATTTGGAAATAATAGTGTTCTCTCATGTAGCCCTAAACATTACTTATAAAAGTATGATTGAGTTTGCAAATTTAAGCTTTCATTTGGGATGGTATTATAAAGAAATTTCTCCTTTAAATTACACAAGCTCCAGTTAGGTGGCACAGTGCCAAAACTGCTCAATAAATCCACATGAATAACACATTTTGTATGGCAAGTTAAGTAAAAATCTTTTATTTTCATCATGGTCCATAATATGCCTTTTTGTACACTTTTTACACCAACATATTTACATTATATAATCAATGCTCCGTGCTTCATACACAAAATACATATGTCCACTTTGTGAGGGAACATTGAGAGATAATTTGACAACAGGTAGCACCTTAGTTTGGGACGTCGAAGGACAGATGAGTTTATATAATGGAGCTTACATGGAACCATAATACAACACATGTACATTACAACTGTTAATTTCAATGTGAACTTCTATTACAATTGACATGATTCTAACCACTCCATTCCTATACCGTATGTGCCGGCGTAAAGGCCGCAGTCTAAGGCGCTGGTTTCGGGTCCCAATCTACATGAGTCCGCAAGAGATCGAATCCCGCCTTCGACATCGTGTTCTATGTAGAATTAAATATAAGTACTGGATGTCGAATCGACTCCATCTCATGTTAGCACCTTGATGTTAAATGTTCGTATTCACATATTCGACTTTGTCTGTATTATCAATGCTCAAGTAAGACGATTCTTTGTTTATGCTGCTTTCTGTTCTCTGGAGACCTTCATAGATGTGGTCATCCCCGTCTCCAACGGCCCGGGGGACTTCGTATTGGTGATCCTTTGGGTCATATCCTGAAGGGGCACGGCTTAAATTCGGTAGAGTTTTCTTCTTCTGCTGCTTCCTCTGTCTCCAGCTACAGTTAAATGTAAGTGCGAAAAAGAGACAAGAAGATATTTTTTATAAATGTAATGTTTTCTGGGAGAAATTTCAATAGTTTAAACATATTTGTGGCTTACACCCAGTAAATAAGATCGATGGATCGATCTGTAATTGAAAAACAAGTCAGAAAAAATCTTGGAACCAGCGGGATTTGAACCTGCCATCTACTGCTTGCCGGGCAGCGACTCTACCACCAGGCCATCACTGGTCCATGGCACAGTCACGATGAACTAGAAACAAATACCCAAGCTCTCCTGATTCATTCTGACTTATTAATATTCATTAGTCCGCCATAGGACAATAACTTTTATAAATGTAATGTTTCCTGGGAGAAATTTCAATAGGTTCAAATCCCGCTGGTCACACACCATAATGTGAGAGTGATATTGTGCAGAGAATAAATGGAACATTGGCTACTAGAGCATTTTTCGTAATGTAATCAAATGTAATCAAATCTAATGCACCAATCTTTGTTAAGTGCCTCGTTACAAATGATTTCAATCACCTGTTAATAATAATTGTATTTCAATAGTCAGAATGCGAATCGCATACAATATGGGTTGCTAGGTAGAGGATAAACATTACTGCTTGTTCTACCTAACAACACGTAATGTATGCAATCCGCATTCTGAATATGGAAATACAACCTATTTGTAACAGGTGAATGAATAACTTGATTACATTACTAAAATCGGGACTAAAATGGCCTATATTGTCTTCACGAGCTGGATAAGCGCATGTAAATGTAGTATCGCAGTCAAAATATTAACGCCCCTGTGTGCATGCAGTGGGCTTAGTACATCATTGTACGCTTTTGATCTGAAGATTAACCTTTTTGTGTCCTTGGTAACTTACCATGTAATCACGATGACCACCACTAGAAGGATATTTCCCGCTAATGACACCCCGAAGAGAATCCAGATCAGATTGGTTTCCCCCAAGGCACCAAAACGACGACCGCTTTCTGAAAGTTCAATAGTTCACCATGATATCACACAATGAATTGATGGATTTTATGACTTTAAAAATGTAAATCGTTATATAAGAATGTATATTATTCTGGAAAAACAGCCACGATTATGCATAACAATTTCATAACCCAGCACATCTCTTTCTAATCTGTTTTCATGTAGGATAAGAACATTTTCTTTCTTACTAGTAATACTCCTTGTTGATGTTTTCTATATATCTATTGTGTTCTCCTTTTAATCTTCTTAATTGTTTGCTACATTGCTATTTGTCAGTTAGATTGAACATATTGTCCCAAATTCACAAAGGAGGTTTGTCGACAAACCTTCTTTGTGAATTCGGGCCAATACGTTCAGAAAGATTAATTCATCAAGGAATCAGTGTCAAAGATGTCGAAAATTCTACAATGAACACTACATAATGTGACTTCACAAACGGCTTGATTTATTACAAACATTTCTTATTACTAGCAAGCAGACGCGTACGCAGGGGGGGGGGGGGGGGTGGGGGTTGAACCCCCCCCCCCCCTTTAACAATTTGAATGTGTATGTTTTGGATGAAAACCCCCCCTCCCCTTTGTTTGTTTTTTAATAATAATTATTAACAAATGTAAAAAATGTAAAAATGGTGGTAATTGGTGACCTTAAAGAGCAGACCTTACCCCCCCCCCCAATATCGATCGGCCAAATTTTCAAATTTTGGGACACAAACAAAAAATGTGCTCTCCCCCCCCCCCCTCCCCCCCCCCCCTCTCCCCCCCCCCTCCCCCCCCCCCTCCCCCCTCCCCCTCCCCTTCCCGCTTATTCAACGGCTGGCTGAGTCGTTGCGAAAATTTCGGCCCTATTTAAAAATGTTAACCCCCCCTTGAAAAAAATCCTGCGTACGCCACTGCTAGCAAGTAGTAACATATTGATATGATTACATACAGTACAAGGACATTACTTTTCGAATGAAAATCTTATACAAAAAAATGGTGTCAGTAAGCGCAATATCCACTCACCAATCGTCGTAACAGACACAAGTGGACCCTTCGGTCCCTCTCCACCTACGCCTTCTCTGGCGGCAGACACGCTGATATTGTATTCTGTTCCTGGTTCCAACCCAGTCACTACAAACTCCATTATTCGTTGAAGATCGCCCTCTCCCATGTCCAAGTCGATTCCACCACCCTCTACCCATTCTCCATCCATTGTTTGTAGGTAGACCAAGTAACTGATTACTGGCCCTTCGCCGGTATCAAGACAAGGTATCCAAGATCTCCAGGAGACAGTGACGAAGGTTGAACTGATGTCTTCCACAGATGGACCAGATGTCAGCCCAGGCAAAGCTGTCAAGACATAAGGGTATAATGTCATTCATTTGTCCCCCCCCCCCCACTCAGAGGTCGGAATGACCGCATGCGTGTTGCCAAAATGTCCGGTAAAGGGGTACTTTTCGTGCGACAAAGTCCGGCCCGAGAATTGTAAAAAAAGGGGTGTATTTGACTTTTCACCCGGAGATTTCTTTAAAAAGGGGGTGTTTTTTCTTTTTTTTCTCTCATCTCTTTGGACTCCTGAGAAATTATTCTGAATTTAGGGGGGTACATAGAGCATTTTTCCTGATTTAGGGGGGTCTCCAAGGCAGGAAAAGCCCGCGAAAAGCCCGCGAAAGGGAGGTTCGAAAATGTTGGCAGTCCTCAGATAGGGGGTGCTTTCAAAAAGAGGGAACAAGCATATGCGTACCCTAAATAACACTGAGTGGGGGGGGGGCGGGTTTGTTTCATGATAAAAATGGAAAGATGAAGTACCAAACCAAATCGAAATTGAAAATTTGCAATTAGACAAAGCTTGTGTGCTGAATCAATTCACAACAACAAAAAACGAGAAGAAAAAAAAAACACAGCAAGAAGCATACAAACAAGATGAGGATACCAGGATATAATAGTCCTGACTGTGTGCCGAACACTAGATTCGCTGTTCCCGATGCAAGTCTTTGCTTATATAGTTATTGTTGTAAGGGGTGTTTCGGCCTCCTCGATTTGTCTATGCTTACCATAATGTGAACATTCATAAAAAGGATATTTATGACTCATGTTATTGCCTTTCGAACATCAATGTTTGTTTGTTTTTTCTTTAAGGTGATGTCGGCCTATTCCCCATGAAGGCCTATCACATCAATGTATATAAATCCACTACTTACCGTAAAAATTAATCGGGCTAAAATTAACTCTTGAGAACGAGCTCTCTGTCTTTGCCAATTCACCAACATGGCAGAAGATCTTATCGTCATCCTCAAGGCTGTCTATCACGAAACTATTGTTACGTAATCCACTGTTGACATTTGTCGACGAGTAGGGAATCGATCTTGTAGATGAAACATTTTTACCGAACGACACTCTGACGTCATTGGGAGACAGTGTTTGATCGCCCTGGACAACGTCGACAGCGCAAGAGACATAAGCCGATCCCGGGTTGCTCCGATAACTCGTCAGTGTGAAATTATCTGTGGTACGAGAAAGGGAGAAGGCCTCGAAGAGTTATATCATTCGCCGTTCCTTCAGTAGTGATATGAAAAAAGAGTTCTCCGGAAATTTCCTCACTGACGATTGGGATCATTAGATTTTGTTTTGACTTTAAGAATGAAACGTCACATGTGTTAACAATACGAGGTTAGTTATAGCGTTGTCCCTTCACTCGAGATTTCACAGTTGCTGACTTAGGACTGTGTCAATGACTGACGCGGTCTTTGACGCACCTTGTGGGAGTGACGTCACATTAAAAGTGAAAGTAGAGTTACGACCATTGAAACATTGCATTGATTTACAGTTACTTGCACTAAAATGGCTCTAATAGGTCTTATAGTTATATCTCAGCTTTGGTAATAATATATAAGAGAAGATGACTCATGTTTAATGGGCATTATTGCCCAGAGTATACATGTGTAATCCTGTATATAAAATATAATCAAATACATTATTTTATCGACATAAATTCCACAATATCACATTTTTTATTTAATGAATGGATTTTGTGATTTTTAAAGCAATTCTCCAAAATAATATATTTATCTGTCGGTTGGTTGTTAACAACTCATGTGTTTGCATGCAATTTACAATAGGCCTAATTATTCGAAATGGAACCCACTTTGAAGTCATTTAAAAAATATAAAAAAATCACATTAATATGCCTATCAGTTAGAAACAGGAATGGTTCAAAAACATTGAGCCCACTGGACAAGTTATAGGATTAATTTGTCTTTTCATGGTCAGACGATTCTGTCAGTTTAATAATAATAATAATAATAATACTCAGTTCTTTTATAGCGCATAACACATTACAGGATAGCATGTCCCTATGCGCTTTAAATAGAAAGAAAAAAATTACAAGAAAAAGTCATACAAATTAGAAAATTCACTTAGAAGCAAAAAAGTACATGTAGTGTTTACAGACTTTATTTAAATGTTAAATCGACTACTTATAGTTTCATTAAACAGACAAGTATCTTTTATTTTTAATGAAAAAATGTAAAGGCTAGACTCACAAACTCCTTTCTGGCAAATCAAGTCTAGAAGATTTCCACAAGTGTTATCATCCCATCTTCCATGTCTGTTTGAATTCCTAGTTGACCACAGACAAGCACAGTCTTGGTTCTCTTCATAATCATCTGGCTGGTCTGATGCCCATCCATCATATCTGATGATAATGACAATGACAATTATAATAAAACAATATACAAATAATGAATGCTCCGAAGTTCAATATAACGACATATATATGAACCGACGAATTCAAAATGATGTTTTCACCGAAGTCGTCGGCCGTGGTTGAAATCGACTACCACTACCATTGCACGAAGGAAATCTGAATCATTGCCACTTGGACGTAAGTATGTCTTACCGAACTTGGGTTCCATCGAGCCATTTGAATTGACCTTCGACCTCTCTATCATGGCAACCAATCCAAAAACATCGCGTTGGTATGAAGGGTGGACTGATGAAAGTCGTCAGAAAAGACTAGATGATAATAAATACGTAACAATTAACACCAACATAATATTAGACAGGATAAAAGACATTGAAATAAATATGCAAGTTGTTTCCATGTATTATACTCATGAAATTTGTTATTATACTTATGTTTTGTAAAAACAAAATGTTCAGGAACAAATCAGAAAGAACTTTAAAGTATGGGCATGATGGGCATCAGAGTCTCGCCTCATTAAGTATTACAATTCTCCTTAGATGTGCACGGCTTTATATCCACGATAGATTATAGTAACATATTGTGGATGGAAACTTGTATAAACAGTATGTCAGTGGATGCACATGTAGGCTACCCACTATAACTATATTTAAATGTTTGTGTCAGATAAAATGCAAACACTTTCGAGTTTAGGTATTTAGATGTATTGCATTGACAGACTCCTACCAAGACAACTGCGAATACAAATGTTTGTATTTCGTCCGTACAAAATATATTTTGCTGATGATCGTTAACAATTTTACAGTTGTCCAGGGTGGAGTCTGTCAATGCATTACATCTAAGTCTCTTAACTTTAAAAGGAGTCCCTATATTATTTTTGAATGTTTTCAGACGCAAAATTTGAGGGGGAAAAACGAGACTGTGCCCACAAGAACTTTGCGTTTAAGAGTATCCCACTATTTTGTATTTTTGTATTGCTGTATCTGTCCTTGTGTTCACATTTTTTAAATGGACAATTTCCGAATCGAATTGAATTGCATTGAATTTAATTGAAAAAGTGATGAATCAAAGTAGAATTGTCATTAATGTTGTGACGGATATGAAGCGTGATAGTAACTTTTACCTGGATGTCGTCCGAGTCGACCCGAGCTAGATTGGCTCCGAGTTCTAGGCATCGAGACTGAGCATCATCATAATTTAATTGTGTGGTGTTATCAACCAAATAGAGAGCATCATCAAGTCTGTACCATTCATCGGCTGATGGCTGGCTTGATACTGTATAAGAGAAAGAAACGAAAGAAAAGTCAATTTGATATAGGTCTAGCCTCTCGGTTGAGATGCGAGAAGTTGCAAGACTTGCTCTCATGAAGCAGATCGAGAGCGGTCTATCTACAATCCCGATGACCCTAACACCTCTTGCTGTTACTAGATCCCGTCGTTCGTCAACCAGCATTAGGGACTTTTAGATTTGCACGACCAGAACGTGGACTGCTCGTGTGACATCCTTTTAAGGCAATATGACGTCACTGCCAGTGCCTTAAAAGGACGTCACATTGCCTTAAAAGGATGTCACCGTCGCAGGCCACGTTCTCGTCGTGTAAATCTAAAAGTCCCTAATAGCCAACATTTGAAACAGACGTATTGCAGGACAGACTTCTTCACGTTCTCCTTCTTCCTTCGTACGTGTAAGGACTGGAATAGGTTACCTGATAGCGTTATCAACACGGAATCATAAGTCCCATGCACAACATTCCTAAAAGATCGTTCTATTCCATGACCACGTGCCTCGTTTCCGTATCAGGACAATTACCCCCTGGGCAATCACCCCCCGGGCAGTTACCCCCCGGAAAACTACCCCCGTAGGACAATTACCCCCCGGAAAATTACCCCCCGGAGAATTACCCCCCGAGGACAATTACCCCCCAAGGACAATTACCCCCCGGAAAATTGCCCCCCGGAGAATTACCCCCCGAGGACAACTACCCCCCGCGGACAATTACCCCCCGAGGACAACTACCCCCGAGGACAATTACCCCCGAGGACAACTACCCCCCAAGGACAACTACCCCCCGAGGACAACTACCCCCGAGGACAATTACCCCCCGAGGACAACTACCCCCCGAGGACAATTACCCCCCATGGACACTACTGGGCATGGTGGCTCAGTGGTTAGAGCCGCGCCCGTCTCAAGAACGGGAGGTCATGAGTTCGAACCCCGGCCGAGTCATACCAAAGACTTATAACAATGGGACCTTCTGCCTTCTAGCTAGGCGCTCAGCATATTAAATTGGAGAAGGGTAGTAATAACATATTATGTTATGCAGGTCCCGCTGGAAGAGCAGTTTCATAACTGAAGTGGCTACCCTGGGTAAATAAAACGTTATTAATATTATTACTATTATTACCCTCGAGGACAACTATCCCCCAGGAAAACTTCCCCCGAGAACAATTACCCCCCGAAGACAACTACCCCTCCCCCCTTCGAGGACAACTCCCCCCCCCCCCGAGGACAATAACCCCCGGAGGACAGCTACCCCCAATGACAATCACCCCCGTGGAATTTATAACACTCTGACGTATAACGCAAGCTTCTCTCCAAATTGCTATTTACAGAAAATTGCATAAACCTTCATTTTCTTTGTTATTTATGAAGTTCATTTCAGTCTTTTTAAATTATTCAATTCGATATGGGGGTGGAGGTTGCCCAATTCCCCTGTAGTTTTGCTACCGAGTCAAGAACAGAAATTACATTTCTTAGAAATTGAACAATACATTGCGCGCAGATGAGTACGCGTTACAGCCTCTCTCACCATCAATGGCACAACAAAGAAATTAGGATGTAAGATTTCCTTTATGCATCCTCTGTAACTTTTTTAATCAGCTGATCGTGTATTTGTCTTTGTATGTATAATGGGCCCGCATCCATGCCATGATCGATAATTAAGGTTTTCTTCACGTTATCTATTATTTCTGTTGTCATGCTGAAGTATAATATGTTTTCGTGTACGTCAAATTATTTTGTAATATAAATTGCCTTCAAGTTATATTTTTTATGTACGGTGCCATGTCAAAAGAAAATAAATATCCGCTCTCTGGTAATTCATCTCATTTGATTTTGTAACGCCAGCACAGCGTTTTTCAACCGGGGTGCCGCAAGAGAATGATTTGGAAAACGTTGATTAAAAAAAAAAATCAAATACCAGAAACGGTTAAACTATGTAATTACATGAGAAAATAAAATTTTGAAGATACTAAAGTGACAATATTCTGACAGCAAGGCAAATAATAAGGGCAACGAGAGGCCCGAATATCCTCAAATTCGTGTATCAAGATCATGACCGAATATATCACTTTTTATTTGTGTACATTTGGCGGCAAGGTGCCCGCATACAGTACTGTCACGAATTTAGATATGTCTGTACCATGTGCATAGCTCATTATTATTTCGCTGTATATTATTGCTTGCTGTGCAAGTCAAACTAGTCCTTCAGTAGATTTACGACGTTGTTTTTCGTCCTCGAGTAATTCTTGCAGTTCGATTGCGTAAGCCCAGGGCCACGCTCGTCTAGAGAATCTGTCCTCGTCTTACGTAACGGCAAGGACAGATACTCAGTCGCGTGCGGCCTCCGACTGACCCCGAGCGGAGGCCAGACTTTGTCCTCAGTTTGAGGACAGACTCTGCCCTTTAGCTCGAGGTCGGGTTGTGTCCTTGCTGCTACAAAACAGCTCCCTATATAAAGCCAGGGATTCTAAAATCGAGGGACTTCCTAGTCAGACTTCAATCTCCAGAGTTCAGACTTCTAGCTTAGACAGACTTCTGACTGACTTCTTAAGACTTCTCCGCGTACTCCTTTCGGACGTTTTTCGTAATTCACTGAACCTGACTGTATACCAAGTTGTCATTATTTGAAGTAATAAACATCGAATGGAACTGAAACTCACGAATACTCCATTTCTTCTGTTGAATTTATATTGCATACACGCATGAGCTCGAGTGAGAGAGATATTGAGCGAGAACTGAACGAGAGCAGTCTGAATTAAACACTTGTAATCAAAGTTCGTTACACTGGCGGCAGCGGTGGGATTTTGGACTTCAACACGGACATCGATTTGATGATAACTGGCGAGCATTGACTTTGCAAAGTTACATTGAACAGCATGGCTACCATGATGAGGAAGAAACTGAGAATCAGAACTTGCATCTTCAAGTATAAGAATTACTACCCTTTACCGGTATGCTGATAAATGGTGTCGACTACCGACTATACAAGCAGGCGGTGTGACGTGGTGGCTATGGAATGATTGAGCGTGATTGGTTTCTTCGTGGTCGCGACTTCGACTTCGTGTTGATGCAGTCTGCCTCGCTGGTCAATGTTCCTGTGATCATGGCGAACGTCAACTTGTTCTGGGCCTCCGTGACGACGTCGTTGGGTTTGTTATCCCAGCCATGGAGAGTCACTCTCAGGAGAATTTGACGGGGAGTAGCTGAGCATATACAAAGTTCGTCACCGATGTCGGGATTGTTAGTAGTGTAACCGGAGCTGCAAAAGTGCAGGATGACGAGTCGACGATTTCAAAGGGAAGCCGAGTGCCTTTTATTTTTTTTGACGGTTGCTGCATTGGGTGCCAGCCTCAGAAGGGGAGCACAGCAATGGCAACAAGAGGACGCAGTGCATGGCCATTTATTTAGTAGCAATAGTTTCGTATGTGTACCCTTACAAAAAAAAACCATGGTAGTACCATGGTAGTACCATGGTAGTACCATGGTAGTGCCATGGTATGGTACTGTACCATGGTAGACGGTATATTGGCCACGGTACATAACCATGGTACTACCATGGTAGTACCATGACAATTATTACGGTAGTACCACGGTATAGTATACTACCACGGTACTGTACCATGGTACCGGACCACAATACCGTGGTATATACCATGGTACTGTACCACGGTAGTATACCACGGTACTGTACCATGGTACTGGACCACAATAATACCATGGTATACCATGGTACTGTACCACGGTAGTATACCACGGTACTGTACCATGGTACTGGACCACAATAATACCGTGGTATACCATGGTACTGTACCACGGTAGTATACCACGGTACTGTACCACGGTACTGTACCACAATAATACCGTGGTATACCATGGTACAGTACCATGGTATACCACGGTATATATTGTGTTCCAGTACCATGGTACAGTACCGTGGTATACTACCGTGGTACAGTACCATGGTATACCACGGTATTATTGTGGTCCAGTACCATGGTATAATTTACAAATCTACTACATAATTAAAGCACTTTCAACACAGTATTCCTCATAATATTTGCCAGCCCTTGTTTATTTAATTTTGAAATAGCATGCTAGTGGTCTGCAAAGTAGACGCAAAAATGACAGGAGCTGGCATGTCCACTTTCAACTCAATTATCCATTCAGCCGCTTCTCTCGCAAACACGATCTGTTAACAAAAGACATCACAATCATGTTGATCATTATTGTTGAATGATCATATGACGTATCAAACATCAAACAATGGAAACAATATGTTTACTTTAAAAAAACGTTTATTCAAACAAGCTAAAATCTAGCTCGCGTAAAATATATAAAACAATTTACAGTCGAAAACTGAAGTCTATTTCTATAGCGAAGACTGCCGCTTGTAACATCATTATACAGGACACTAAACATTTTCAGCACACAACAATATCTTAAAGTGGTTAGTCTATTTCTATAGCGGAAGACTGCCGCTCATATTCAAATTACATAGTACATTATAAAAAACTGTCCTTCCAGCGGAGGTGCGAGATTCGTTGACGATGTCGTACTCGAATTCAGTCGAAAGACGAAATTTGAAGAAACAATTGGTGACTAGGCCTTCTTGGCAGATCGTAGATGATGTCGGTGATCATAGTACAGTTCAAAAATGAATGATGAACGAAAGTCAAGAGACGGCGATGTCGATCGGATGCGGAGCCGTGTTCGGCGATGGTGAAACGCGGTATAGAGTTTGACGTCGAGGGTGATTGAAGACAGAACGATAGGTTAGGTCATCATTAATCAGAGTCAGGATCAGACCTGCAAACGACGAAACGCAAATCGAAGAAGGTAAAAAGGAGGTTCTTACCTTTAATCAAAGTTCGATGAGACTAGTGTTCAAAGACAGAACAAACGTCGATAATGCCAATATCCAATTCATTATTAGAGTTCGCAACAATCTTCAAAGTTCAAACGCGAAAACGGAGGTCGACGTCAAAGACATGGTGATGGTGGCGTTGATGATAAAGAACGAGGTCGATATGGAAACTACTCATTTGTCATGTTGCGTCTATATCTGTAATTTAAAAAAGACAATTTTGAATTAGAGTCTATAAAAAATTAAAAAAATGAATATCAACAACTGTCAACATAAAATCACACAGTCACAGACGCAGACATGACATCGATTAAGCGTAATTCGTTAATATGCTGGGTTTTTATGCAGTATGTTCTAAAAAGAATAAAACATTAAATCCTGCGAGCAATGATACTATAATCACAGCAGAGTTAATGTGTATGTAAATGGACAAATTTTGCTTCGAATGATATCTGCCCCATAAACTCATCAAGATCCTACATCAAATTACGTACATGGGATCATACATGTTCAGTCTTATCCTGTCGGAATGTGTTTTAAGTCCCAGTTAACACTGTCATAAATAACTATCTAGACATCGAGTAGATCTATGTACATATTGTAAATAAGGTAGATGATTCTTAAACTTACCCATACTGTTGTAGATTAGCAGGAAAACTCAGTATTCAGCATTATTTTGCAGAGAAAACACCAAGATTCAGTCTAGCTCCTGTCTAGGCAAAGCTACATTGTGAATTTATAATGCACACAGTAGCTATAGTGTAGCTTGTGCGTGCACTATTCCCAATGCAAGCTTTGTACAGCGATCCTTTGACACGTACACAGTACACATAGCTAGCCATTCAAAATATGCGGGGTTATATTGCACAACGGTTCCAAAGGATTGGCTGTGTGTAGTACGTGTGTGTGTGTGTGTGTGTATGTGTGTATATGTATATGTATATGGAGCCTGTAGGTATGACCTTCTTTATGATATTTCAAGCTGTTGCACAATTTCTAATGTACACACCATTGATAAATGGCCAAATGAAAATAAGTTTTCAACTCCTGCTTTCCCCTAATAATAATTGCAAACGTTTTAACTACATTAATGAATTTGTTAAAATAATAAACTTAAGTCAGATTGCTAGATGTATTTTTTAATTGTCAGTTTTTCAACTAAAATCTTAGAAAACTTAAGGACTATGTAATTACATAATTGCACTGGATTCACGCGATATCATTTTTTTTAATATATTTTTTTTTCTTTCTACAATTCTTATATTTTTGTTTGAATATTTTTTTATATTCATAACAATTTTGTTATTAATGATACTTAAATTTTTTTTTTTTTTTTTTTTTTTTTTTACAATTCTTTTCAAATATTTTGGAACAATAATTATTATAATTGTTTTGATTTTTCTTCATGATTCTGAAATATTTTTATTTTTATTTTGTTATTAATTCTTATGTTTTTTTTATTTGGTTTCATGCGTCCGCTAATTTGTTGTTGTTTTTGTTTTCAAAATTTAAAGCCCATTCTTTGAAACAGATTTTGTGGGTCGGTGGAATTGTGTGCACGAGGTAACTTTGAGTAGGTCTATAACACACTCGGTTATACTTCGTGTGTTTAAACCATGCCCAAAGTTACCTTGAGCAAACGATTAGGTATATCAATAAGTTATAAGGAAACTGAAAAAGAGCAAAAACAAATGACAAACTAGTGCCAAACACAGAATCATGTTAACCATGGTAGTACCATGGTTAGTACCATGATAGTACCATGGAAGTCCGGTAGTACCATGGTAGTATGGTAGTACCATGGTAGTTCCATGGTAGAATCATGCGTACCATGGTAGTACCACGGTTATTATGGTAATACCATGGTAATACCATGGAAGTACGGTAGTACCATGGTAGTACCATGGTAGTACCATGGTAGTACCATGGTTATTATGGTAATACCATGGAAGTACGGTAGTACCATGGTAATACCATGGAAGTACGGTAGTACCATGGTAGTACCATGGTAGTACCATGGCAGTATGGTAGTACCATGGTAGTACCATGGTAGAATTATGCCTACCATGGTAGTACCATGGTTATTATGGTAATACCATGGTAATACCATAACAACCATGGTAGTACCATGGTATACCATGGTTTTTTTTTGTAAGGGTAGGGCCAATTTATTTTTCGAGAGCATCGGTGCGGGAAACGGAGGCAGAGAGTCATCATTTGGATAGCGTTAGAGATCTCGACATCGTATTAGTTTTGTTGGCGAATTGTTGTGTATGCGTCGGAAAGAATGGGAAATCATTATATCAGTTTGGAGATCACGGGACAACCTCGAAGATATCGGAGCAACGTCAATCATTCATGTCCATGATATTGCGCCATGTAGAAGTGGAGGACCCGCCGTAGATACTTGATTGTCAATTTGTCATGTGTTGGGAATAATGCGAAGTCGACATGCTGAGTCAATGCTGTTACGTGATCCTTATGGAATATCCTGAAAATATTCTTATTTCTGATTGAGTTATCTGAATTCAGTATAGAGGCGAGTTTACACAACGTACCCGAGCTTTATGGAAGCAGAATGATCATTACAAATTTCTTGAATATAATGGAATATCAATGTGAAGCCAGGATTCCTATAAGAGTCACTCCCGCTTAAACTTAAATCAGCAGGACAAGACATAGATCCTCGTCGACAGATCTGGACATTTACTCTAACATTTCAAGAGAAACTGGGACTATCATTGATCGAAGAGACTTAAACCATTATTTTGAGAACTCTGTTGTCCGACTGAAGATTGCACGATTCTTTTACTGAATTTTGTTTCATTGTTGAAACTATTGTTTTGAATCTATTTTGTACATGTTATCACTTGTATATTGCATTTGCATTCTATTACCTCTCCTTATTTCTAGCCCTCGGCAACAATATGCCTCCCTTTATACCTCTCGATCCTTATAATTATCTTTCTTCTCTTGTTCCTCTCTCCATCTATTTCCCTATCACTATGTCTTCTCTATTTTTCTGTTACATATTTCTATGATGTGATTGAGATGTTTTAAACTTTTAATCGATTTTTGTGCATATAGTTGAAACTCAATTCGTTAGCGGCCGCGTAGCCGTTTTCTTGGGAACGTATTTTTGTGTGTTAAGTTAAGAACCTCTCGTTCACTGATATCTTTAAAAAAAATCAAAAAAAAATCAAAAAAAAAATCAAAAAATCAAACACGTGGCCACTGGATTTGCCTCGCTACAAAATTTGGTACTGTTGAAGCAGCTTTCATTCTGCTGCTTCAGCAAATATTGACTAGAAAAGGATGTCAGTGTACGAGGCGGTTAATTGTCGACAATTTTATAGCATTTCAGTAACTTTTGTTTTTGTTATTTGTTGTTTTAAATGTTATATATCTTTTTGCAACCTGAACGATTATGTAAATAGTTAGGTCTGCTTTGACGTTGTTTTTTTAACATTGTATTAGTTTTCCTCAACTTTTCGACAGTTCCTTGCGTTGTATTATAGTAGCTTGTAAGGAATACTTTTAATGTCATACGTAGATTTTCGTTTTACTTTAGGAGGTCGTGACTTCATGACCCCGAATTTTATGTCAAACACACCAAAACTTTTGAAAACTAGATTACACTGTACCAAGCGATTAAGACTGTGCTGGTTTCTATCACAATGTTACGTATGGGTAGACAAACATATATGCCGTTTTGAAATTTACACATGTCGTCTGTTAAAGTGCTAATTAGGCAACTTCTGCAACGTGCTTTTATTTTGACCAAGTTTTCAGATTCAGATTTGATGTTTGCTATCCCTCATTCGCTTCATATTTTACACGATATGTCAGGATTTGTTTTCCTTTAAATTCGTTATATACATTGTAGTGCAAATCTTTTGGTTTAACATGACTGTAATTCTATTTTTTTTATCAATCACTGAGGACAGTGACTTTTTAAGGAGAGGGGGAATAGTGTCACGAATTTAGATATGTCTGTACCATGTGCATAGCTCATTATTATTTCGCTGTATATTATTGCTTGCTGTGCAAGTCAAACTAGTCCTTCAGTAGATTTACGACGTTGTTTTTCGTCCTCGAGTAATTCTTGCAGTTCGATTGCGTAAGCCCAGGGCCACGCTCGTCTAGAGAATCTGTCCTCGTCTTACGTAACGGCAAGGACAGATACTCAGTCGCGTGCGGCCTCCGACTGACCCCGAGCGGAGGCCAGACTTTGTCCTCAGTTTGAGGACAGACTCTGCCCTTTAGCTCGAGGTCGGGTTGTGTCCTTGCTGCTACAAAACAGCTCCCTATATAAAGCCAGGGATTCTAAAATCGAGGGACTTCCTAGTCAGACTTCAATCTCCAGAGTTCAGACTTCTAGCTTAGACAGACTTCTGACTGACTTCTTAAGACTTCTCCGCGTACTCCTTTCGGACGTTTTTCGTAATTCACTGAACCTGACTGTATACCAAGTTGTCATTATTTGAAGTAATAAACATCGAATGGAACTGAAACTCACGAATACTCCATTTCTTCTGTTGAATTTATATTGCATACACGCATGAGCTCGAGTGAGAGAGATATTGAGCGAGAACTGAACGAGAGCAGTCTGAATTAAACACTTGTAATCAAAGTTCGTTACAGTACTTTAAATAGTTTCTAGTGTGTGGATTACAAACTAATTTTTTACCAGTTTTAAAATGTCTTCTTCTTTTTATTCTTAAATGTGCCCATACGTGTGTGCATAGCACTTTACGAGAGCCAGAGTCATGCAAAATTAATAATCTGTAAAGACTTTGGGATTTGGGAGAAACTTTTCATTTCTTAAGAGGGTACCGTGACTAACAAAAAATTAAAATAACGCTGCTCCAGAGAAATGTATTTCTATGCATTTTGAAAAGCGCTGGACAATTACCTAAAACTTACATCCTTCGTGGAAATTAGCAACCGCACTGGCGTTGCATAAATTATAATGAAAGGGAAATGTGTAGTAATGAGGAAGACAACGAGATATAGTATTTAAAAGAATATGGGTTCATGCAGGGGATCTTAGGGGCTCGTAGCCATCTCTCAATGTGTCAGATCGTCCTTTGCTATTGAATCCTGATTGTCCACGGGGGTAGTTGTCATCGGGGGGTAATTGTCCTCGGGGGGTAATTGTCCTCGGGGGGTAGTTGTCCCAGGGGGTAATTGTCCTCGGGGGGTAGTTGTCCACGGGGGGTAATTGTCCTCGGGGGGTAATTCTCCGGGGGGTAATTTTCCGGGGGGTAATTGTCCTTGGGGGGTAGTTGTCCTCGGGGGGTGATTCTCCGGGGGGTAATATTCCAGGGGGTAATTGTCCTTTGGGGGTAGTTTTCCGGGGGGTAATTTTCCGGGGGGTGATTGCCCAGGGGGTAATTGTCCTAGAACCCCTCGTTTCCATGTCTTTATATGGACCAAGAAGATTTAAGAGATGGAGTCATGTCTAGCTCATTCCCTTTGTACCATCTTCAATGCCGCCAGGAGAAAATATGTCAGGCATGTGCTTAACTGGATCTTCCTTGCAGATACGTTGACAAAAGATTCCTGCCTAGCTGTAAACTAACGGGCCACTTTCAAAGGGAAATATGCTTTTGAAATGATAATTACTGTTCGCTACCACTCGTCTGATAATACGAGCAGTATTATCAGCAAAGTGCTTTTCTTTACAGGAGGCAAGCGAAAGGAAATGGAGCAAAATTTCCTGAAATATTGATCAAAATTACTCGACTGGGCATGTGTGGGCACTAATCTGACAATTAACATCATAAAGAACTGTACTTGAACAAATTCACTTTTTATTTTCGTGAGCCGCAAGTAATCGGAAAAGTGTCAAGTTGTAGCTTTTAGGACTGAATTTTTTTACTATTTTTCACAAATTAAAGCTGCTATCATACAATGTAAGCAAATTTCTTGACACGATTAGGCTGTTGTATTCATATTTATTAAGGATATTTCTTCGTGACAAAATCACTACTCAAGCTTTCCAATGGTATTGGCGGCTTTGAACCTCGGACATCAAAGGTAACAACACACCAGTAGATTCTATTATGCAACCATAGAAAACAGCAGCTGATTGGAATAATTTGTTGCCAGTCGGGTCTCCAGCTCTTAAAACTCCTTGTTAAGACTAACAAGTCTGTCGACACCCGGTCGACACGTATTGAAGAAGAAGAAGAAGACCTTGGGATCCCAGACCCCAGGAATTAACAAGAGGAAAAAGCTATTATTACTTGACTCATAACATGTTGCACACCAAGTCGTGTTTTATAACAGAGTTGCGATTGGTTGCAAATAGTTTGCAATTGATGTCGGTCGCATTTCCTTTCTCTTTAGTACAGAGTTGCGATTGATGTAAATTGCAAGTTATATTCTATTCAATGGCAAATTGTTTGCAATCAATCTCAACTAGGTCATAAGACAGGACCGATTAACCACCGAGCTGGAAAAAGACACTAGAATAGATAGATAGATCTGTACAAGTCTATTATTGGGGGCAGATCCCTTTACCACCCACTTATTTTGGCTACTCCAATATGAGGTTAGATATCTCGCCATATGGTCTACACTAAAGCATACCGTTGTACACGAGGCATCATCAGTGATTATAAAATGGTTTCAAGAACTTGTAGCCAATGAGAAGCGTCGAAATGGATCAGTCGTGTGCGTGCATTATTTTTTTACCATATGCACGGGGAATGCATTTTGGGATAAAAACTGTTAATTTCTCGAATTTATACTCATATTGTAGACCCATCTTATAAAACAAATAATACATGTTTTAGCTCGTGAATGAGTGATACGCACTGCTCTTGGTTAAGTCACAATGTTCTCAAACATTTATTATTTTTATACTGGTGTGACCATTG
>JAVYIG010012589.1:0-52651 GCA_035222895.1 Strongylocentrotus droebachiensis
GGAAAGGATGACAATGATGATGATGATTACGACGA
Source organism: Strongylocentrotus droebachiensis (assembly GCA_035222895.1). NCBI lineage: Eukaryota > Metazoa > Echinodermata > Echinoidea > Camarodonta > Strongylocentrotidae > Strongylocentrotus > Strongylocentrotus droebachiensis. The sequence goes on from JAVYIG010012589.1 coordinate 36, forward strand.
CGACGATGATGATGATGATGATGATGATGCTGCTGCTGATGATGATGATGATGATGGTAATGATAACGGTTAAGCTGATGATGATGAAAAAATGGAAATATCGCCTGCAAAATGCAGGATGACATCTTCAAAGTCATTTAAACACCTGATGACTTGTTTGACGTTGGGCTCAATGACATTAAATACGAAGATTTTAAATTCCGTATAATTCAAATGACTAATAAATATGATGAGTAATAAAGGTGATTTTAGTTAAATGCATCAAAATGAGACATTCTGTAATTCAATTATATAGTGTTAGCCCTCATTTATTTGATAATACATTATCAGAGCAAAACAGTCATTCTGTATTTCACATGTTAAAGGGATAGTTGAGTTCTGTTGCAGAGGGCGCTACACAAAATAATTTGTTTGTGAGATAATGAAAAACTGAGTGTCAAATTTGAAAGAACATAATATTTAAATTACAAAATCATCTTTGTTTGATCAAAATCGGTTCAGAGATGGCTGAAATATAACGATTTATAGTACTTGTGTACCACCACAAATATTACATATTTTGAAAAAATTGAAAAACCGTTGAAAAAAACGAAATAACGCCTTTTACGTCGTATTTCAGCCAATGCCGATGTTGGCTTTTGTGTTGGCATTTTCTTGTTGCTTATATTTATACGCACAACCAGCCGGCCCATGTACTGTTTTTTTAGTTAAATAATTAATTAACGGTCACCATGTTTTTTTTTTAAGTGGAGCTGAATTGGTATGCTCGTATTGGCTAAATTTCACACATTTTGGGGTCTAAAATTACCTTCATAGCAATTTTAGGTTCTAAAAGGGCACTAGAAATGTCATAGATAAGTATAAGAGCAATAACCATGCACTTTGAAGGCATTTGCGGTCTGAAAACAGAACTCAACTATCCCTTTAACTTTGATCATCTTTGAACTTTGACAATCTAAATTCTGAAAATGAAGATACATTAAAAACAAAATTCGATATCATTGCCGTATCAGAAAGTGGAGTGTTTCAAACGAAGATAGTTTAGGTTTGAATGATTTATACTAATCTAGTTAAAGGAAGCCTCATCCCAAGAATTAAGTTTACTTATTCTTAGAGATTTATTGTATTCTTGCCCATTAAGTATATGAAAGAGGCACAAAGTAAAAATAATGTACAGTTCATCAGCACAACATGTGGGCATCGGTATTTTCTTGATAAAGTGACGTACAAGTAAATGTATTTAAATGTATGGATGCTTCCTCCCTAGATGTGTGCGGCGATGAAGAATTTCATTCATCTGTTATCATCTTTTGTACTACGATTGCCAGAAAGCAAATTGCCTAAATAATTTGGGGCTCTTCTAGGATTAAATAGATTCGTCAACTGCTACATTTTAGCATTTGTACATGAATTACTTACAATTCTTTCCTGTTATATAATTTTTCACCAAATAAATTAATTATCTTCTCAGCTAAGAGTTGTCCTCATTAACAATAAAGGTTTTGTTATTAATTTAAAAGGTTTTTCCAACTTAAAGGAGCTACACAAAGAAAATTTACTAAAAACTGATAATTAGAACAAATTACATATGGATGGAAAGATTTTCTCTTGAAAAACACGAATAATTTGCTGAGAAATCATATAGATATCGTGGAAAGGCGTAAAATGCAATTTTTCAAGACCCTTCTTAGACCCCAAGCGCCCCCGAACGTATTAAGCCAAACACACGAGCGTAGCGAGCTCTGAATAGTGACGTCACACCCTTGACAAACAGCTCGGTACCGGCTGCTTTTGAATTATTGCAAAGAGTATAAATAATTCAGTTGTTAACTGTAATTCTTGAAATTCCACAAAGGCTAGGCAAACGATTGCCTCACTTCAAGTTTATTGAACACATTATATTCGTCCAATATATTACCTCTGACCAAAGTGAATGTTTATCGTGCACGATTACAAATGTAATGAGCGAGGGAACGAATGTTTTTTAATAATTATGCTCGATTTATGATTCTTCAGAAATTAAGTGGTTCAGGGGCAGATCAAGCTCACGATTTATGATCACATGGAAATATTATATCACCAGCGTGTCTGCAGGGGGGGGGGGGGGGAGGGGGTTGAAGTCCCCCTCACACGCGGACCCTCCAAAGGGGGGGGGAGAAAGAAAGACATACAAAACGAAAGAAAGACGAATGCTCCTAAGAGACCAACTACAGTCAAACCTGCTTTAGTGACCACCTGTCTATAACAAGCACATTTTGTGTTTCCCTTGAAAATGGTTTCTCATTGAAACATGTACTAAAGGAACCTGTCTACAAAGACCACCTGTCTATAACAAGCAGGCGCGGATCCAGGATTTCTTAGGGGAGGGGGCCCAACTTTCTTCATTTTTGTTTGCTCCCGAAAATTGGAAAATCGCGCCGGCCGAAAAGTCGCTCAGTGGGGGGGGGGGGGGGGGGTAGTGAGCACAATTTTCTTTTTTTTTTTTTTTTTTTTTGCTCCCGAAAATTTGAAAGAAAATCGCGCCGACCGAAAAGTCGCTCAATGGGGGGGGGGGGGGGGGGGGGGGGGGGGGGGGGGGTAGTGAGCATTATTTTTTTTTTTTTTTTTTTTTGGTCCTCGAAAATTTTTCAATTTGCACCCCCCCCCCCCCCCCCCTTGAGCGCCAGGGGGGGGGGGTCAACCCCCAAAAAAGGTAAAAATCACGTGATTTTACATGATTTTTTTTCTCAAGGGGGGGGGGCCGGGCCCCCCGGCACCCCCCCCCCCCCCCTGGATCCGCCACTGATAACAAGCACATTTTTTGTTTCCCTTGGGTGGTCGCTGTAGACAGGTGTTACTGTATTTAGAAAAATAAATTGAGACACACGTTGTTCTTCCGGTCATAACAGCTCATGTCGTTGAAGAATGGGGTCCAAACACGTTACTGTTGAAAACAACTTACCGTTAAAAACCATAATATTATAGAAACTCTATGATATTAGGTATGTTATGTCTTATGAAAATAATAATGCTGAATATGAATATACTTTAAAGGTACTATGTCCCATTTGCAGGCCCAAAAAATGAAAAGGTTAAATTCCAACGGCATTTGAAAGATAATACTAATTTAGAACTTCCCTAAAAAAAGGAGGGCTTGAAAATGTCTTTAATTAAGTGGGGGAAATAACGACTATTAGTTGTCGAATCGACTTAAGAGCTATAGAGCCAGTAAGTAATAGACTGCTTTTCAGACCATTGTACCGAATGGTCGAACGTTTTATGCTGCCCAAAGATTCAATCAGTTTAATTTTGGCCATTGCAAGAAGTGGGTTATTGATGTAGACAAATGCTCATGTACCCTTTACATCTCATTGTATGTATGTATTACCAAAGAAAAAAAGGCCAGTCAGTCACTCAATAGTGTCTGACAGGGAAGTATATCAAGTAAACGGGTTTACTTGCATAATTTGAATATTAGGACACTGCTAACGTTTAAATTTCACAGATAGGACATACATGACATATTCACAATTCCTGCAAAGTTCTACAGAATTTGATGTTGGCTGCAAAAGGGACATATTATCTTTAAGCCAAATTCCAATGCTACAAAAAAGAGGAATGCAAAGTCTTCTTTTTTTCCTCGAAAAATTCGAAACAATATTGTTTGGAAATTGTGTTTGTTTCGGGGGACGGGGAGGACTAAATGAAGGTAGTAAGCGTAGATAAATTTTATAGCTAAAATCGTCAAAACATTTACGAGATGGGCCCGTTCAGAGTGTTCCTCCCGCTCCCCTCCCCCCAAGAAAAAATAAAAGAGTACACCGTTTGATATTTATTCCTCATTTTGGCACTTCTTTACATCTATATTGATATTAACAAGAGTCAATGAATGAGGAATTAGCGAACCGAAACAAAAAATAAGCTTGACAGATTTGTCGGTAACAATCAGAGCTGATCTATGGGTGTCTGTACTTCTTATATGCACTGGCGTAGCGGGTATATCAGGCTATGGTGATTGGGGGGGGGGCTATAAAGTGTCATTGGGGAAGGGTTTCGGTCTATTTGAGAGAACAAAATGCAAGCGAGGGGTGGAGGGTGTAATGGAAGGGTGTCGTATCGACTTTTTTTTAATGGTGTTTCGGCCTACTCCTCCCCCCTCTCCTCCCCCCCCCCTCTATCTCTCTCTCTCTCTCTCTCTCTCTCTCTTTCTCTCTGTCTCTCTCTCTCTTTCTCTCTCTCTCTCTCTCTGTTTTCTCTCTCTTGTTGTTTCTCTTTCTCTTTTCAATTAAGGGGCAGATACCCTGTATATCCCGCCCCAGCGTATAGCCACGCCACTGTGTGTATACATTTCTTCGCGGGTAACGATTTTCCTCCCCTGGGTGTAGAATGGAGATTGCAGATCAGTGTCAGGGACCATTAGTTGTGCTGTGCAGGGATTCGAACCCCGTACACATTGTAATCCTCAGTCCGGCGACTTATCCATTTTATATCGACAATAAATTATATATACGACAATAAATTATATATACGACAGTCATTATCCTGCAAACTCTGCACGCAAAAGTTTGAATAATAAAATCCAGTCTCTGAAATAAATTGTAAACGAAAAATTCATGGTTATGCCATAATTCTAAGTAAAGACCTGTCTCCATACTTAAGCTTTGTCACATCCAAACTAATTGCACAAAATATAAGACAAATTACCATAATCTCATTCAAATGTCAGAGTCAATTCCGAATCACAGTCACGCACACAAGCATGCATACAAACCTGGTTAGCTCCAAGACCAATAAAACGATAGGCCTGCTAAAATCCTCCATGGAACCATCTGGTACAAAAGTGTCATTAGCGGTATTATTTGATACAAGCTCCATCTTGTCCGTAGTCTGTTCAGTCACACGATGATGTGAATTGTTTAAAACATGTTAATTGTAATGTTTATATGGTCAGAGGGAAGCAAGATTATGATAGCTAAATATACATTTGTGAAAGCATGACGCACAATATGATAAGGAAGTGCGTTTTTGTTATTGCCAGTGGCGGCGACAAGATTTTTGAAGGGGGGGGGGTGGAAATCTGAGGGCAATGCAAGTATTTTTCCTCTCTCTCTCTATCTCTCTGTCTCTTTGTCTGTCTGTCTCTCTCTCTCTCTCTCTCTCATCCTCTCTTCAGCTTACAGACTAGAGCCATCCACAACCACCCCCCCCCCCCTTGACACCGCCTCTTGTGCTGCCATCTGTTTTTCCCTGGTTTTCTAGTTTTAATCCTCACTGCAAATACGGGGGTGAGGTTTCCTTTCTTATTTGTGTGACCGTGAAATTATATGAAGGAAGTTCCTTATTGTATTGGGTTGGTTGGCCTTTCGTGTTTGCCAAATCATTGTCAAATATTATTTGATCTTCATGGTATTTAAATTAAAAATCTGAAGTGTTTTTTGAGTGATGGCAGTTCCAGGATATCAAAAGTGTGTGCTAGGGAAGGGGGATTTTTTTTTAAACATGAACAAATTATTACAAATTTAAAGAGCTAATCGATCGATGACATGAAGGCCTGAGGGTCGACTACATGATGGCTGTCCCCCCATCTCCGGCACCCCGAACAAATAAATCTAGTGTCAAATTTGTATTTTATTGCGTCAAAAATAATAACTCACTTAGAATTTTCGAAGTTTACTTTAGCAAGCAGACGGAGCCAAATTAATTAGATTTAATTTACTGAGTCAATAATTGTTTTCCAACAATCTAGAATCGAATAATTATTATGCACCGCAAAGCATGTTTACATGCGAGCGGCAACTTCATACATAATTTACAAATATCACGTCATCATGATGCTCGGGGAATATTAAGGGAACTGCAAGAAGTAAAGACGAAAGCAAGGTATGAAAACGATTTTCAGAGAACCATAGGCGTACGAATTAAGTTATGATATTCAATCGATCAACCACCACTTACATTTCGGGCAGCGAGTCGCCCGAATATCCTCATCGTCATCATATTCCGCCTGGAGGTGCCCCGATATTCGGGAAATAGGTGTCATCCCCCCCCCCCCCCCCCAGAGGCGGATCCAGCCGGTGCCGAGGGAGTGGGCCCGAGAAAATATTTGGCGGCGACTCAGCCAATCGGCCGAATAAGCAGGGGGAGGGGGGTAGTGAGCACTATTTTTTATTTTGTTTGGGGGGGGGCAGGGGAGGGTGCCCGGGGAGGGTGCCCGTCTTTTTTTTTTTTTTTTTTTTTTGTAAAGGTAACATTAACGTTACCATATTTTTTGGCCAGGGTAGGGGGACCAGGCCCCCGGGCTCCCCTGGATCCGTCACTGATCCCCCACCACCCCCCCCCCCCCCTAGGGCAAATGTGCATAATGTACCCATACCTCATACCGCATGATCTTAAACTGAAGTATGTATAAGATGAAGCATACAGGATGGAGGATTTCCTTTACACTGAAGTGGAAACGTGTATTGCTTTCATCAAATTGTAGGCAAAGTTTTCTACTCTGAATCTTTTGAACGCTGTCTTTTCCTTATTTTGTATAGAAGTTTTAGGAGGAATATGATTAATAATACAAACAGGAAGGCCATAACGTTGGCCGCCTGCCACGTACAAATGTTCATCTTATATTTTATTCTGTAGAATATCAGAGGAAAATTCATTTTATAGGATTCGGAGCTATACTGTCTTGACCTATAAGCCTTCCACACCATCTGGGAGATGCGTGATGGCTTCTGCTTCATGACTTCTAGCCAGATCTTCCTATTTTGTGATGTTCTGGTCGCTTCTGTGAGCGATCCTAGACGCTATAGATACTATATTTTGCTATTTGGCCTTTGAAACTGAAACTTGATCACGTCTATGGGCATTGTGTACATAATATTTTCCTTTATTGCGATATTAAATCGCCCTCCATTTTATTGATTACTTTATGACTTGGAAGTAATTGGTTTGGTATTGGACGTTATGATTACTTACTTAAATGGAGAGTACCAACCTAATATTAAATAGGTTTTAAAAAATGAGAGGAACAAATTAGTGAAAGTTTGAGCAATATCCTAATGGAAAGAGAATTAGTTATGTCTGTTTGAAGTTGTCTCCACTGAGACACCAATTTAATTGGCAACACTGTGACGTAACTTGCAAGCTTGCAAGCTGGGCATCCCCATGTCGCCACAAACATGCACTCGCACACATCTGCAAGAATCTTCATCAGTGAAGGAGGCAGATTATTTTGAAGAAGAAGAAGAAGAAGAAGAAGCTTCTTTCAAATATCTCTGTACAGAAAAATTCATAAAATGTTATTGTTTCAGACGGGGCTATATACAAACATATGTGCAGTAATTATATTTTTGGGTGAATGTATGATTGAAAGGTACAGGCCAAGCAAGGGACCGTATACTCAAGGGGGTGGGGGGGGGGTTGTGATGCGCAGGGGCGGATCCAAGGCAGGGGGCATCCACTGGCAAAAAAAACAGGTTACAAACAATATGGTAACGTTGAGCAAAAAAATATATTTGCAGTAATTATATTTTTGGGTGAATGTACTATGATTGGAAGGTATACGCCAAGCAAAAAAGGAAAACAAACTGTTTTAGTGCTCACTAATAACTACATTTGTAACATGACTCTAATTTCCTTTTGTGTGATTATAAAATACAAAGTATTGTTTTATATTTCAATATTTGTATCGTGTGAAATATGGAAACAATAAACTTGAAACTGAAACTTATGTCCCACTAAGGAAGCAATTTGTATTCAATGTAAGCAATTTGCAATTGGAACTATAAATCGTATGACATGAATTCTGGTGTTTTTTTGTTTTTCTCCCCACGAGGAATCACATTTCCAAGCACGCAATGTGATTTTACTAATTTGTTTTGTGAGAAATCATTGAAATAAATGACAAGAAGTTTATGATATGTAATTTATCATTTTGTATAGGCGTGGTCACACGATGTGACCCTTTTCACTGATAGGCATATGGCTTCTTTATAGTAACTCGTTATGTTATTCAACTTCGGTATAGTAGCAATTTTTAAGCGCATTTGATTCAAATTGTTTGGATAAGTCATGGTATTTGTATTATTTGTTTTTTATAATTTTTTTTAGAGACAAGCAAATCTGATGGGATTATCTTATTTCATCTGCTATGCCCTACTCTGCGAAGAGTAGATCAAGAAATATAGGTGTGGATATGATTAGTTGTAGTCGTTGGTCAGGTGAATCTGTTTATAACGTTATTAACATCGATTGTTCTGCGCCCAGTACCAGGCACGTAGCCAGAGTTTGATGTTTTTTTTTTTTTTTTTTTTTTTTTGGGGGGGGGGGGGCACATACATGTAATCGATCGAGGTAAAAAAAAAAAGGGGTCTAAAAAAGTTCAACCGATCTTGGAATTTTTTTTGGGGGGGGGGGGGCACGTGCCCCCCCCCCCCCGTATCTACGTTCCTGCCCAGTACGCCTGGTACAGTTTATTAATATTCTGCATACTATTTTGGAAATTATTTTGTTGACCTTAGTAATTACTTTTGGATAAATATTTTTTTGAATTAAGAAACTATTAGTCTTTGTTTGCCGCAAGCGAAGTTGAAACTATACGTTCTGGACGAGTGAATCCGCCTAATGTTATCACCAGTTCTACTTCTGCGCTTTAACATTTCGTTGGTGCCCAGTAGGCCTACACCTTGGTTAAGCTTATTTGTTCCCATCCTTTGTCATTTTTTTTTTCGTTAGTCCAGTTCCTTTGTAATAAATGTTTTGGTGTTACAATGTTTGTTCCATTTTTCATTGTTACATACCGTACCAAACAAACGTTTAGTTGCTGACCTTAGAGGCTTTCGATAAGCACTGAAAGCATAGATCTATACCGAAGCAGAAGTAGAACCAGCCCTAAGTGCAGCCAGGGCGGGGGCAGTTAATTAATTAACTTTACGATTCATTTTTTTTCTTGAGGTGGAAACTATGCGCCTGACCCTAATGAGAATGGGACATTGAGCTAGACATTTCCTACTGAATGAAAAAGCATGGGCTTCCTGTGTATGAAATTATGGTTCTAGAAGAGTTAATTAGATTTAAAAAATTGGGCGAACACCCCCCCCCCCCCCTCCCCGCTCTCCCCTACTTCTAGCTCTTCAGCCAAACAGTTATCACAATAACATTTTGTTTCTTTCACTCGTACCGTACATAAATTCAAAGTAGTAATGTCACGTCAGCGCTACCGCGAAATACGAATGAAAATTAGGCGAACCTTGGGAGTAAACACGAGTTTCAAAGTAAAATTCGAACTTTATCTTTCCAGACAAGTTTTGCTGATTGAAATGACTGATTGCTGAAAGACAGGGCATGACGATGGAGGTAATATATATATGATTTACGCTCACATAGAGGTCTTTTTAAAAATAAATGGTTGTGATGGTGAGCTCGAGCGATGTTGGATGTTTTGGCTAAGATGTGGACGGACAGTTCGCCGTGCACTAAGGGAGCGCCTTCCGCTGCTTTACCGCTGCATGTTGCACTGGCCCGTCCTAGCGTTATGACGCGAAGACTGAAGTGATTGCGGAAGTTGCCTGAGCTGAACTGTGGCAGTGCGATCGGTGAAGGATGTGTGAATATGAGCAATGTTATGTCTTATGATGATGTGTGTGTCCTTTGCTCTGCATTGCCGACTGTGCAGTGCAGTGCTGCTGCCATGATCATGGTAATGGAGCTAGTATTATTTTAGTAAAGCGATCTGGCCAGTTCTATCTGCTATTTTAGCAATTAAGAAAAAAAAATTGCTTGGGGGGGGGGGGGCGGGGCAATAAATGAGAATGAAATAATGATGACATTCATCAAATTACAGTCGCTGACATTGACTAGAGTCTAGTCTACTCTACACTTGCGCTGGCTGAGGATAAATCGGTCTAGTCTAGACCTACATGTATTTGAATTCATTCTGACGAGTGCTGCCCCCCCCCCCCCCCCCCCACTCCGGATTCGGAGGAACCGCATGCATGCTCCCAAAATCTCTGGTAAAGGGGTACTTATTTAGAGCGATAAAGTGACATGGCCAGCCCGCCACCGACTTGTACACCAGAGATAGAGGGGGTGCTTACAAAAAGAGGGAAAATGCTATAACACTGAGTAGGCGGGCCGGGGTGCTGGGTCTATGGGAGTATGAGTCTGCATGTATGTGTCGCTTCACCAAATCCCTCTTCTGTTTGAGGATAGCATAAAAAGATCAAAATTCATCTTTGCCTGCTACCACCAGAGTATGAACGCCCCTCCGCATGTATGACTTGGTACCGGTAGTCCTTCAAGGGATCGTTTAACAATGTTAAATCTGAGATACACGGCCCTACGTGTTAGCAGTGTCTGTGATATGGTGTTATATTGAAGCCCTAAAAAAAAATTGCGCTTCAAAATGATCAAGAAGTGCTCAAAAAAGTAAACGTCTTTGAGTGACCGGTTTTACCATACTCGTTTCCCCCACTAGACTGTAGTGCTATGAAAAAACGTTCAGCGAACGTTTTTCAAAATTTGTAATTCCAATCATAAATATATTGATAATCAGACAGGCGATCAGCTTGTAAAAGTCATGGGGTTCCTGACTGACCTAAAGGTTTATAATTACCATTGCAGCATGAGCTAAATCTAGAACTTTGAAACAAAGTTAACGGATCCCTTTAAAGAGGGAGGTGTTATTGTTATTTGTAGATGTCAGGCTTTGTGAGATCTGGCATTGTTTTGCCAGTGCACAGAGCTGCTTGTATATAGACTTCTACCCAGACGTTGTGTGTCCAGACATGTTTTGTATCCGGACAGTGGATTAAAAACAGTAATTTGAAGAAGTTAAATATGCAATATTTCTTTTACTTTTTGACTTTTACTTTATCAGCCGTTGTCAATCCACTGCAGGATGAAGGCCTCAGCATGATGTTTCCAAATGCCTCTGTTCAGCGCCTGTTGGTGCCAATTTGTCTGTCCCCAGAACTGTTGCAGCTCGTCTCGCCATCTTTTTCTTTGACGTCCCCTGCTTCGTTTTCCCTCATATGGTGTCCATTGAGTGTTTGCTGAGCTCCAGCGATTGTCATTCCTACGGCTGATGTGGCCTGCCCAATTCCATTTCCTTCTTTTCACTGTTTCAAGGATGTCCTGGATTTTTGTCTGTTCCCTGATCCATTTGTTCGTTTTTCTGTCTTTGTATGCTATGCTTAGAATACTTCTTTCCATGTTGTGTTGCGAGGCTGCTAGCTTTCTTTCCATTTTTGAAGTTAGCATCCATGTTTCTGCAGCGTATGAGATTGCTGGGATGATGCACTGGTTATATACTTTCTTTTTCAGGCATAATGGAAGTTTGCCTTTCATGATGGTGCTGTATCTGCCAAAGGCTCGCCATCCAGCTTTGATTCTTCTTCTTATTTCGTTGTCTTGATTTTTGTCTTGGAGGGACAAACGTTGCCCTAGGTTAATATACTCCTCTACTTGCTCCATTTTGGTACCGTTCACCTGGATTTGTTTTGGATCTTTGGCTGATCCTGCCATGACTTTAGTCTTCTTCATGTTCATTTTGAGGCCTGTTAGTCGGCTTGCATCGTCCAGTTCTTGTAGCATTATTTCGAGGTCGTTTAAGTTGTGAGATATGATGACAATATCGTCTGCAAATCTTAAGTGACTCATGTTTTCCCCGTTTATGTTGATTATTTCACTTATGCCTAATTATGTTGGATAATATTGTAAAAATCAACTTTTAATTATTTTGATTTTGAGTGCTATTCGATGCACACTTTTCAAATCTTCTTTTGGTAAGTGTCAGGAAACACAGTCCCCCACTGCCAGTTGATCCTCCAGCAGCAGTACAATAATACGTCATAGATCTAGGTTCAACAGAAGAAGGGTCTTGTTTTCTTTAAACAGTGTTTAGTAAACAAAATCAGATGACAACCAATTCAAGGCTTATCTCTAGTGGTGAATTTCAGGAGAAAATGTGTTAACAGTTTTTTTGTTTTGTCTCTTTCTCTCTGTCTCTCCCCCCCCCCCCCTCCCCCCCTCCCTCCCCCCCCCCCCCCCCCCCTCTCCCTCTCTGAATGTAGGGCTCTGGCCAGTTCTTCCAGCTGGATGAAGATGACATGTTTAGCAGTGATGTAAGTATATCATGCTTGATTGATTCAGAAGTGAAAGTGTTAAACATGCCTACTATCCAATGTCACCATCAGTTTTCTGTTTATTGAACCACCGTTCTAGGATTCTTTAAGTTTATACAAGGATTTAGCTCCTATGTAATTTGTTGCAAATGTTTTATAATTTGTCAAATGTCATTTCCTGTTTCAACTTGCAAGAGCCCTGTTTTAACTTTCATTTCTTTCATTTATTCTGCACAGAGCTTTCTAGAGGAGCTGGAACAGGTAGAGAAAGTGGAGCAAGCTGTCTTCAAGTCCAAGCAAGCAGTATCCGATCATGGACCCCACCAAAACAGCTTCAGCAAAACTAGCAAGGCAGCTCCTTCCTTGCCTACAAGGGATGCAACACCAGTCTTACCTCAAGTAAAAACTCCAGTTAGTCGAGAAGGAAGAAAGTTTTCATTCAAAAGTAAAACATCACCTGAAATTCCGCTACCTCCTGACATCGGTAGCCAGAAGCAAAGAGAGTCGCCTGTCAATATCGGAGAAAGGATTGGGGTAGGTCAGAATCAGAGTAAGGGACTGGTCCAATCAAATACAGTTCAATCTGGATCTATAAATAGAAAGGGTCCTGTAACTCCAGAGTCAAGCGTAAAGAGTAATAAGTTACCTCAGAGTGTTTCTAAGATTCCATCTCCATTGGCAAATTTGAGACAGCTGAATTCAAATCGATTCAAACCAGTGAAAGGAATTTCGAACCAAGCTGGTGATGAGAAGAATCTTGGAAATGACTCTTCTGGCGTTCTTGATACTTCCCTTGGAGACTTTAAAGAACCTCCTTCCAAAACTGTCAGTGGTGGCCATCGAAGTGGGGGGACATTGAGACCTGCAGGATCAATGGTGCAGAACAGCAGACCCCTAGTGTCAAGGCCGGAGATGGTCCAGGGCAGTCATGGAACTTGTGGTAACCTTAGAACACCTGGTACATCTGGACAAAGTCCTGGGAGTGCCAGGATGCCGATGATGACATCCCCGCCTCAAGGTCGCTGCCCCACTCCCCAACAGGACACACCAAGAACAACTCACAAAGCACCCCATACTCCTTTGTCTTCCAGGGTTGCCTCGATGTCCCATGAACAGTCTAGCAACAGTTCAACCATGAACTCACCTATGCCTGGCAGAAACTTCCGGGTAAGACACACAGGTTCTAATATGCAGGCGAGAAATCAGAATGCAACTCAGTCTCCTCAAACAGGACCAGGATGTAACGTTAGTCCAGGTTATGATAACCAAAGCAGAGGTATGGGTGCTGCCATGCGTTCCCCACAATCAAGGACAAGTGTGTCATCGTACGGTCAAACCCCACCACCCCGTGGCCACGATCCTCGATACGGCACGCCTAGTGGAAATCACAGGACAACTCCAGGGAGTTCAGTCGGAACTCCCACTGTGCATGGGAGGGGCATGAACACTCCTGGGATGGCACACGCCCAACGAGAGCACACTCCTGCAGCCGGGCACGCCCAGCGACAACACACCCCGGTAGCAGGACATGCCCAGCGACAACACACCCCGTTAGCAGGACACGCCCAGCGACAACAAACCCCCGTAAGTGGCCACGCCCAGAGACAACACCCTTCCTCGAATAGACCTCTCTCCAATCAGAGACAGCCCGTCCCCGGACAGCCTTCAAGGCCTGTCTTGACTCCTCGTGTGGCCCACCTATGCAAAGGATCAGGACCAAGCCCTGGAGCAGGTGCAGTCCATGGTGGGACCAGGAAGTTTCCTGGACCCGCAGGATTGCTACCTAAACTGGTATATGAATTATATTCATCCTTGTTTACCTTTTGCAACTCCTTCTTTGTAGTTAGAATGGGCAATTTACTAACAAATATTCCAGTGTGTATTTTATAGTTCCATGCCATTATATGATCTTCAAAATCATATTCCATTTCTCCTGTGAAGAGAAATTTCAAGGTTAATATCTTTCTAAATAAATGTAAAGTTGATTTGTGAGTAGATTACTTGATACACCTGTATGCACGGAACTAGAGCCCAATCAGCATTTTATGTCGTCTTTGATTTTCTTCTCATAATGTCCACCTTTACTTCATGCATAGAACACTGTTTTTGTTTCTTCTTTTTTCCTTTTCCATCTATACTTTTTACAGACCCCTGGTCTGAAGCTGAAAGATGCAGCAGTTGCTCTCAAGAAAAAAGTTGAAGAAGAAAAAGAAGAACAGCTGTCCCAGGAAACAGAGGTAAGTTGCTATGATGCACAAATCACCTTGTGCCCATTCGAAGGGTGCAAGCGGATGACGGGCCAGCAGTTTCATGTTTTCACCCTTGGAATGCGTCCTGTATGACATGCATATTTTTTCCATTTATTTCATCCCATAATAAAAAAAAATATCCTGATGTGCCCTTTTGATAATGTTAGAGGTAATGCAAAGTTTTGGAAATTTTTGACATTTTTGGATATGTATGTATAATAAGCACTAGAAAATTTAGCAACTGAAACACTGACGCTTTCGAGAAATTGAATAATATAAAATTTACCGGTGCTCATGGTAAAATTTCAAATAATCCAAATAGCACCTAAGGCTATTCCATGGTAGCTGCGACCATGAAAATCTCAGAATATGCTGTTCTGATCGCTCGATTGTATGTTGTTGTTGTTTGGTATTATCGGCGTTTCATTCTTTTTTAGAATATTTACGCCTTTCACTTTATTTCTTTCTTTTTTCTTCTATATTTTGGTACTATTTGTAAATTCATACTCATCTCTTCTTTTTTTTTGGATAATATAATCTCAGATCTACTGGTCTACTGTAGTAAAAAAAACATTGTTTTAACTCTAAAGTAATATCAGTCGTGAGAGGGAGCTATACAACATAAAGAGTTTATTATTTACAATTTCATCACTTTAGACTCGATTTGAACCGAAACCAAAATATTCATTATTGGTCATACATGTATGAAGAGATTCTCATTTGTTGTTGAAATAAGTGGATCAGTGTCACAGAATCACCAGAGTTTTGCCTTTTTTTCCCCAGGAGTCTAATGAGGAAGTTACAAACGTTGGAGACTTTGAACATGGAGCCTGGTTTCTGATGAAGACTGAACTTGGCATCAAAGATGGCGATCCCAACTCAATCCTTCAACAGAACAATTTAGCCCTCGTCATTAGGAAGGTAGGAATGTATAACCAATTTTGACCAAACGAAGATGATTTTGTCATTTTAATTTAATGTTCTTTCAAATTCGACACTCAGTTTTTCATTATCTCACACAAAAATTATTTTGTGTAGTGCCCTCTGCAACAAAACTCAACTTTCCCTTTAATTTTTGATAACATTCACACAATTTAATTTGATACAGGGATACTATACTTGCAGGGTTTGAATTAATCCAAGGCCACCAAGGCCATGGCCTTGGATGCCCCTTTGATTGGCCTCAATGCCCCTCTCATTGGCCTTGGAGGTTTTTTGTGCCCTTTCCAATTCTTCCTATTTGTGCTGTAATATAGGAATGTGCCCTACAGAAAAGTGGCCTTGCCCTAAAAATATTGAAATTTAAGGCCTGTACTTGAATTTACTATTTGCCACTGCATAGGCATGGTGCAATATAAGAGGACTATCTAGAATTGAAATTGTTTTAATGGTGCATTAAAAGGGTTGAGAAGCTGTATATATTGTAAAGCCTATCTGCACTAGTTTGGCCAGTAGGGATTACACCTCCCTGCGTGGTCACTGACAGCTCTCTAACATAAGAAAAAGGGGACCATGGGGCACCAACGGGTACCGCTTAAGCATTGTTTGCTATATAGAGGGTGCAAGTACGTACAAGTAGTGCAGTGGGGCTTTAAAGAACTTCCCTTAAAGATAAAGACCAGTTACGGTCATGCGATTGCATGGTGAAAGAAACGTTGTGGAATCGATCAGAAAAGGTTGATCATCTAGCATATAAGTATTGGTGTGTACTGCAAGGTTCTGGAATCATCAAAATGATAAGAAATTTGGCCCAGTCTTTGTAAATTTACAAGCACTGTACACAAAAAGATTTATATGGGACTATGTACACGTGCGCAACACGTGCGCGACACGTGCGTTTATCTCTCACAGTCCAATAGATAAACTAATTTACCAAATATATCAATTAGTAGGCGGTTTCCCGGCAAAATTTGTATCATCATGTATTAGTCAAAACATATTCTTTCACATGATTGGTAATAAAGAGCTTCCATTTAATCTTTTGAAATTGGGGCATTTCCAATACTGGTCTTTACCTTTAACTTTTATTTCTCCTCCAGGCAAGTCTAAAGCAGCTCACCAAGAACAAAGTGAACCATCTGTGTGTGATGATCAAGACTATCTCTCTCAACAGCAGCGATGCCAGCGTGAGCCTGTGTGATCCCAGCGGTGAGATGCAGGGGACCATTCATCGGAGGCTGATTGAGGAGTACCAGGGGGACCTTAGACCTGGCTCCGTTCTGGTCCTTAGACAGGTTAGTCCAGGGGGTGTTTCACAAAGATCCTAAGTTGAACTTATCTCTGAGTTGGACTTAAACATTATGGAAAGCCATTTGTAGCCTTGAAATTAAATATAGACAAGCAAAAATTCAAAGTATTTTAGACCTTTTTAAAATTACACATCAACAACATGAAATCTCCCAAGATAATAGAAAATATGAATGATTTCAATCAACATTTTAAGCCTTTTAAAATAATTTTTACACAATTTTTTCAATGATTCTAACGGCTTTCCATAATTATAGATGAGTTCAACTTAGGATCTTTGTGAAACACCCCCCAGGACTCAAAAAGTTTTGGTGAACATCCAGATTACATGATTTATTTATAAATGGTTTGTTTTATTAAAAATCATCTCGCAGCCCGAAGGCTGAATTGTGTGACTTTTTACAAATTGTTAAAAACATTACAATACAATAAATACATGTGAAACCAGACATTACATGAAATAAATTAAAAATTTGTTCAAGTTCATAGTACTTACAAAAAAGTGTTGTAGATTACAGTGTTGTAGATCTGTGGTGAATTGACAATGTCTCTTGCAACATTTGCTCCATGCTTTACTTTGTTATGGTTAGGGCTGCATTCTTCGGTTTTAGGTCAGGGTTAGGGGTAGAGTTAGGGCTAGGGTCGGATATTATGTTTGGTTCAGAGTTGAAGTTCTGAAATTAGTTGACCATAGAGGAGTTATCGTCAAAACGGTGATCCAACATTGCTCCGACAACATTTTCTTCTAAAAATATGGGGTTAAAGGTAAAGACCAGTATTGGTAACGCCCCAATTTCAAAAAATGAAATGGAAGCTCTCATTACCAATCATGTGAAAAAATATGTTTTGACTAATACATGATGATAAAAGATTTGCCGGGAAACCGCCTACTAATTCATATATTTGGCAAATTTGTTTCTCTCATGGTCCTGTGAGAGATATAGGGTAGTCCCATATACATCTTTCTGTGTATAGTGCTTTTAAATTTACGAAGAATGGGCCAAATTTCTTATCATTTTGATGATTCCAGAACCTTGCAGATGCTAGATGCTAGATGATCGACCTTTTCTGATCGATTCCACAACGTTTCTTTCACAATTCAATCGCATGACCATAACTGGTCTTTACCTTTAAGGTTGTATAAATTGGGTTTTAGGTTAGGTTGGGGTTAGGGTTAGATTTAAGTATTTGGTGTAGGGTTGTATTTGATGACAGTATGAAACTCAATGCGGAATGATTTTTACCAGATCTGTATAAATGAACTTTATGGGAGATGAGAGGTTGGTGATTGGGCCTGTTGGGGGGGGGGGGGTGGAGTTTTGGCAAAATTCCAGCAATAAGGGAAAAGAATCTGGGCCTGTCCTGTGCACAATTAAATAAAACTTGTTACCAAGGATAAATGCTAAAATTCAATGATAAATTTGCTCTCAGCGAGTCAAATGCAATGATTTCAGGAGCGTATCAGTTGTATCTTGTTATCAATAACAAGTTTTATTAAATAGTGCCCAACTGCCCATGTCCTTTGCCTTGAGAGTCGATAACTTGAGATTTTTTGTTGAGATGAAACATTGTAACAAGATAAAACATGCACAATTGAACATAAATGTTTAGGTGAAAAGGGGCAGGAAGATTAAAGGTGGTGGTTCAAGAAAGAATTTCCAGGTACCTTCATGCTTAAGACACATCTAGGTGTTGTGGCGTGCGCCTGTAACCAAGCTAACAGTTGAAGTTACAAACTGATTCAGCCGAGGACGCAGGTTTGAAACTGAGTCACGTCTTTCGGATGGTGACGTTTAAAATTAAAGGTCGATCCACAGACGTAAATAATCATATCTGATTGATACACGTCTGTAAAAACCCAATACACATACACACCAGCCCTGATACACACTCATTGAATGCTTTCCCATATTTTACACAGTCATTTTTTTGTATTCTCACATCAAGGTTGGAGTCCTGAGCCCATCCCAGCGCAACCATTACCTCAACATCACTCCAAGCAATCTCATCCAGGTCTTCCCGGGGGAGAGTAGCAGCAGGCCAGGCAGTCAACAGACGCCCAAGAGAACCAGGAAACGCTCAGGAAAGACACCATCCCGGAGACGTTCATCCGAAAAAGGGATCCCTGAACACGACAAAGGGCCGTCTCCTTCCACGGACGAGAGCTTAGCTCCGGGTAGGAGAGATGCAAATGACGAGAGATTGGGATCAAGTGATGCACTGGATGTTGTCGCCATGGATACTGACACTTACATGGAGAATGATGATGATGCTGGGATAAAACGCTCTGGAAAGACACCATCCCGGAAACGTTCATCCGAGAAAGGGATCCCTGAACACAGCCGTCTTCCATCCACAGACAAGAGCTCAGCTCCGGGTAGGAGAGGTGCAGATGACGAGAGATTGGGATCAAGTGATGCACTGGATGTTGTTGACACCATGGATACTGAGACTTACATGGAGGAGGATGATGATGCTGGGATTTGGGAGGAGATGCTTGACGATGAGGATGACGAGGATGTGCTGCTGATGGATTCGCAAGTCAGAGGAGACGATATGAGATCCAGACTGGACACTAAGAAAGAGGAACCAACGGGAAAGAGAGATGCGGTACATTCTAAACATTTTGATGGGGTTGATCTTGATCATACCAAATCTACATCAGGTTCATCTGCTTCATCATCCAAACCAGTAACAACTCAAATCTCTCCAGCTCATCTGCCTCTCCCTACCTCATCTTCAACTGTTACCACTCCAGCACTTTTCCCTCTTACCTCCACCTCCTCCTCCTCGACAGCATCATCAACAACAGGAATATTTCCCATAGCAACCAAAAGATGCCATCCCATTCCATCCAAGCCCACTTCAAGCGTGCCGAAGCACCCTGAGGAGATGAAGAGACCGTGCCTGAGGGACATCTCTGGCCTGGGGTCCAACACGGGTGGAGGAAACCTGACGGGTGGACCGAACAAGGGCCAAAAGCCTGCCCCCAACAACTTCAGAGAAGGTGGGTGGGAAAGTTGCTAAATGTTTTGGTAGGACTGTTTCAAACACCACTCTGCCAAATCTGGCAATTGAGTCTTGATAATGCTCACCTGATTGTTTGCCAAATTTGAATAATTTTTGTTTTAGATGTTAACAGATATTGTACTCCAAAATTGATCTGTTTTTTTCCTTGGAGGCAAATTTCCTTTGTTATACATGTGCAATCCGCACTTCCAGCCAACCAGATCTTATTATCAGTACATCTGGGCCCTGTTGCATTAAACTTTTTATCAATAATAAGTGTCATATTTATATAACACATTTCCTCTCAGCCGATCGAATGCAACATTTTCAGTAGCTTATATTGCAACTTGTTATTGATAACAAGTTTTATGAAACAGGGCCCAGGTTTATGATTCTAAATCTGAGGTCTAGATAGTTATGATGTCCCCATTTGTCCCCACATTCAGCAGAAGTTTTTTTCAAAGGGAACCCCATATAGAGGTTTGAGATGATGCGTTCATGTACGGACTGTTCAAACTTGTTTCATCTTTTTCTTATCTTTTCACGTTCCACAGAAAGTATTGGTGATCTACTTGATGGACTTGAAGATGAACTTTTTGATGACTTCTAAGAGTGAAAGGATCTCAACACCAAGAATGATGATGTTCAAGCGAGCCTTCAGAAAAGGGTTGAAACTCAAGACTAATATCATCCATGGTCCATGATTTATGCAGCTGTATCACCTTGTGTAGATCTATATCAAGATATGAACAATTTGTGGAAGGAGGATCATGTGTAATTTGTGCACCAGTCCCTTCATCGAGGCAGAAACCAGACTGATAGTAGATCAGACGAATTCCATTATCATGAATGGCAAAGATTTTGTTTGATTGCCTGATGTAAATTGGGATACCCACTGCTCTTTGTACAACCACACCGCCCATCCAAGCAATAATATGCATATACATATTTCTGGAAGAATCAAAAATTAAACTTTACCTTTGTACCATAAATGTTACTCGTATATTCTACTCTACCTTTCTTTTGTCTTGTGGGTAAAAGAAGGAAAAGCTAAATCGATTATGTCTTTAGAAGAGAGACACTCTGAGGAAACCCTGTACTTGTTTTCCTAGGCCATATTTATCTGCCATTTGTTGATTACTTGTTTTGACAAGTTCTCTTAGTCGCAGTGTACGCCTCACATCAAATTTTCTTATGATGCTGTGCTAAGTCTTTTATCTGATGGTATGTTTATGAACATATGAATTGGTTCAGCTAACTGTTTACGCAGCATCATGGTATTACCTGGATAACATTTGATTTGAAAGACAATTATCAACTTACCAAAATTGAGGTTGGTTATCCATAGTTGGTTTTGTTTGTATAATTGCTGTTTAAGTCATAGATAAAATCGAATTGCATTTTTAAAAAATCAACTTAATACACTTATTTATGATAATGACCGTAATTTAAATCATTTTAATGGCAGATAAATACTGCCTAGTAAAAATGAATATAGTGTTTCGTGGTTGATAAATTACCTCTTTTTTTGTTCTTTCTTTTATATTTGCTATCCCTACCGGTAATCAAAATAGACCACAATCCTCCCAGTGTAATTTGCAACCTTTTTCTATCAAACAAAGTTCTAACCAAGCAGATACATGTATGCCACCGTCAAAATTATTACAGAGTAATGAAAGTAGCTGGTGTACAAAATATGCACTCACTTAGATTCACAAACATTTGTTTGAAATACAACTCACTGAACATCTGTATTAGAGGGTAGAGCATTTCTCTTTTCTATTCACTGCATGCCTTATAAATAGTGGAAGGCATGAATGTAAAAACACTACTACAAGCCAAAGGTCACTCTTGCCAGTTATGTTCAAAAGATATGTACAGAGTACAGACACATGCTTATGTTGTAAGAAGCAGATTTGAGGATAGTCACAACTTAAAGATAAAGTTGAGTTCTGGTCATGCGATTGCATTGTAAAAGAAACTGTGTGGAATGGATCAAAAAAATTGATCATGTAGCATGTAAGTATTGGTGTGTACTGCAAGGTTCTGGAGCCGTCAAAATCATAATAAATTTGGCCCAGTCTTGGTAAAGTAACAAGCAATGTACACAGAAAGATGTATGGGACTACGCAAATGGTGTCGGGCCTACTTATCTTGATTTCCTTATCTTTCTATGCTCATTACTCAGCCAGTACTATATACATTTTCTACCAAAATTGTTTGGCAAATGACATTTATTTGTAATCTTGAACATTCAGTGGAAGTTTTGTTTGATTCTGTGAGAATTCATTTTTTTTTTTTTTTTTTACCAGAACTCAAGTTTATCTTGAATTCCTTTTCCGAGGTAATGTACACACCAGTTCTTGTGACTGTTTGCTTTCCCTGTCTCTAAACATGGATTGTAAACAGCTATGAACAGAGTAGACCCACATGCTCTTCATGTTGTATGCTACAAATTAGGATATGGAAAAACTTTGTATATTTTTTTTGATTTCCCTCTTTCAAAGGAATCTTTAAAAATGTTGAACCATTTTATTTCTCACATTACAGTTGGTGAAAAAATAAAAGGGAGCATTGTTTTTCTTTTTACCAATTCCTTTAAAAGTTATTTGTACTTAATGAGTTTTGGAATAGATAAATCTATGTATGTGTAAGGTGAATACACATTATGTAGTTCAGATATGTTGGTTGGTTTGTTTTACCTGACTGCTTAGAAAGCATGTGTATGCTTGTTGGCTTAAGTCCTATCAGAGAGTCTTGGTAATGAGGATAAATGTCTTGCAAAAGGGCAGTCACTTGTGCATCGAATCGGTTAACCCGGGACCTCCAGTTTCGAGACCACTGAGCCATCGCACCTTAACGTCTGTTGATGGTTCTGATATATTTAGTAAAAGAGAGTCCCATGTAGTAAGGAATAAAATGAACTAGAGTCGTTTGGAATGAAATTTCAATCTAGAGTTTTTGAATCAATTTCATTTATAAGGTACACATTGATAACAATAAAGCCTTGTTTAGATAAGACGCAACAAATTGTTTTTTTTCCTTCTAAAGATGACCAGGGGGGTTTTACGCTTCATATTTCTGGTTCTTGTAAAACAGAGCTATTAAAGTGAATAAACTTGGGACCTTTGTTGCGTGGAGTTGCCATTCATGTACACATTAAAAGAGTATAATTATTTAGCGGTTGTGTATTGCATCATATATCAATGAGCCTTAACTCTTTGTGCGATAGCTGTTGCAATCCGACGTTTATCATGTCACGTTCAAAGATTCAATAAAAGTACACATGTACGTATAAGAGGTATATTATTGTATGATTATTATTCATTCATGCTGTCAATTTTTCTGAACATCTTGGTGAGTTCACTAGGTACAAAGTAGTTTAAATTTCAGCAATGATATTAAATGAGCTACTAGTTGACATATGTACACTATGCACTTTAAAAATATATCTGTTTCCAATGTCTCATTTCTTATTACTATATGTTCAGTTTCTAGGAGTGCTACACAAGAATCCTTTTCCATGTTCACTGATGAAAAATGAATGGTCAGCTACAGCTCAATTCATTTTATAGCGTGAGAGCGGAAGTTAACCAAAACATCAAAATGACAAGTAAAACAATGAGAGAAAAAAGGTCAGAGACAGGGGAAAAAAAGGGGGGGGGGGGACTCGGGGCGAATTAACCCCCAAAATGCCCAAAAGAGCCCCCGAAAGTCATAAAAGGGCCCCCCAAATTTGCATAGACTTCAATGCAAAACCAATTAAAGCGTGTTATTTTCATGCAAGCAAGCTTGAAAAGTAGCCCCCCAAATTTTTTTAATGTTTTTTTCCCTGGTCATAAAGCTTTGACGATGTTTATGAAGGACAAAAACAACTAAATTTGAAGCTTAAAGCTAATCTTGAGCTCTGGTCTGGGAATCGTATCTCGAAGGAACATGGCTATGAATAATTCTGGATTGTTTATCCTGCAGTAGATCCGGTTGTTTGAACCAGTATAATAAAAACAACCTCACAAAAACTTGCTGGAAATCATCTTCATTAAAAACCACAACTCTCATTCGCACATAAGTAACCTGTGTTTAATAAGCACATGGTGTTGGGCCTACTAACCTTGATTTCCTTATCTTTCTGTGCTCATTTATACCCGATGGGGGGGGGGGGGGCTAATTATTTATTATTACCTAATTCGTTTGGCACATGTCATTCATTTGTAATCTTTGAACATTCATGGATTCTGTGAGAATTTATTTTCTATCATTACCAGAACTCAAGCTTATCTTTAAGTTATGACCCTTCCAAATATTTACCATTTGTTCTATATTTTTCTTTCTTCAACTTCTACTTATCTCTATATTTTATACTTTCTGTTTTTTATGTATATTAAAATCAGCTTCATTTAGGGTGGATTTCCAATTAAAACAATTCATTAAATGGAGCTTTTTTATCCACATAATCATTCATATGGCTCTAATGGCCATAAATGCTTATTTCATAACAAATTTATACAAACTGCAGCATCCCTGAAAACTATATATCAAATTTAAATATTTTCTTCGATGGGAATGAAATAACATTCAAAATTCTCCAACAATTTAAGCCCAGCGCCATCTACGTCAACTTCGTGGTGATTGTTGGTGAAAGCGGATCGGTGACGAAACGTCAATTTGTCAACTAAATTCGTCATCATGGGGAAGTCTTTTGCGAATTTTATGTGCAAGAAATTCTTTCATCCTGCATCGTATGCTAATATAAAACGGGTAAGATGATTTAGGACGTAGAGATAAGTGAATTTTCCCATGATTGTTGGTGCTCTCGTTGTTGGTTGCTTTGCCCTTGTTCACATCGGTCCCACTCGTAATGATTTGTGCGGTATGCTTTCTCGTCCATTGCTAACTCCGGGAAGCGCGTTTCCGTTTTACACCCTGCCCTAGGCTTTTCGGCAAGAAATTACACGAAACATGCTGTATCAGAAGTCTAAGTTTGTTTATATCGACGTCAAGAATAGCGAAGCCAAAGCTTATGTACAATTTCAATTGGGGATGCGAGGGTCTTGTTCAAGACGGTTTTCCCGATATAGATCTATTATTGTTTTGTTATCGCTGGGCTAAATTTTGCGAGCTGATCACGCATCCTCACGCTCTTAGAGTATTGCGTATTAATGGATAAAAATAAATGATACGACTAGGAAGATCAACTAGTATAGAGAGTTAGCTAGCGCTACGTGACGTTTTCAGAGTTCTGGTGGTGTGCAGAGCGCCGAGGCAAGATGTGGACGACTAGACTCCGAATACCAGTCGGTTTGTAAAATTTTATTGGAGAAAAGCCTAGGGCAGGGTGTAAAACGGAAACGCGCCTCCGGGAAGCTCCAACACCCGCGCAGCGTCGGAGCTCCGGTCGAACTGTCGTGGTGGCTTCGACAAAAAAAAATGGGGCGACATTATCGTTAAAATCTGCAAAGGGAGTACTTACAATTTTTACATCATAGGTTGCACGAATCCTCAGGGCATAACAATGATCACTTGAATTCATAATTTGAAGAAGTCTTCGATGGGAAAAAAGGGTTTTTCAGAGCACTACCCAAACGACTCTTCCATGTTGCAGCGTCGATTCAAAATGGCGAAGAGACTGTACGCATGCGCGGCAGAGCCGCAGAAAGTATGAATATTCATGCTATCGAGTGCCGATCGCTCGAAATCGCTGAATATGCACGACTCGAACAAACAGAGTCCTTCTCAACCTCGTGCATATTCAGCGATTTCGAGCGATCGGCACTCGATAGCATGAATATTCATACTTTCTGCGGCTCTGCTGCGCATGCGTACAGTCTCTTCGCCATTTTGAATCGACGCTGCAACATGGAAGAGTCGTTTGGGTAGTGCTCTGAAAAACCCTTTTTTCCCATCGAAGACTTCTTCAAATTATGAATTCAAGTGATCATTGTTATGCCCTGAGGATTCGTGCACCCTATGATGTAAAAATTGTAAGTACTCCCTTTGCAGATTTTAACGATAACGTCGCCCCATTTTTTTTTGTCGAAGCCACCACGACAGTTCGACCGAAGCTCCGACGCTGCGCGCCGGTGTTGGAGCTTCCCGGAGTTAGTCCATTGCCATATTTGTGTGCTCCTGTATGAATGATTTTGCAACGTTGCATTGGAAGCGCGTCAAACGGCGAGATTTGTTCTTTAATTTTTCTTTAGTAATAAAAAAAGAATTACAAAATTCTTCAAATATAAATGGCATCAATATACAACACTATCAAATGACGAAAACCTGAAACTAAAACTAAAAGTCATTAAAAAAAGAACAAGTTTAGTTTGTTGAGGCAAAGGCAAATGCAAAGTTCCGTCCTGCCACCGTGCAAGTCGAGTGCAACTGCAAGTGCAAGCTCCTGTGTCCAATACTGTCCGTGGTATCATCACTTCATATTGACTGTCTAACGTTATACAACTACTAGAACTAGCAAGAAGCGATCATCATTGTTAAGGGTTTGTTTTTATAAAGAGCAAGAAATCTCATAATTCTGCAAAAATCTTCAATCAAGGTTGACAGGTTGAAGGAAGCAGACTACACCAAAGTAGTAAGAAGAAGAAATTTCACGAAAGAAATTTCTTATTTTCACCATGTTTTCAAACGTGTTAATGTGCACATGTACAATGTCGATGTGTTCAGAAATAATTGTACTTTTGTGAATGTTTTCTCATTGATCCAAAAATAGGGTTATATTTAAAGCCTATTTTGTTCTTGAAAGTATGGGGATCATTTTTTTGGTTATGTCCGACACCATTGAATTTAAATTGTTACCACATGATGTAGTGTAGAATGTATAGTGCATACTCACAGCATAGCAGTAATTTCTATCTGAAATAGAGATATAGATCAAATTGAACTCCCAACATTTCAGAGTATAAATTTCTACAGTTACTGAAGCAAAACAAATTTTGCAGAACAGCAATTTATACACCTGGGCAGCGTCTCACGAAACCGTCATAAGTACAAGTTCACCGACATCCCATTGAAATGCGTGTATGTCGGTGTCGGTGAACTTGTACTTATGACGGTTTCATGAAACGCTGCCCTGTACAATCATGTATTAGTTCCTATAAGGCTATATTCTTTAAACTTTGTGTTGCATGTGTATTTTAGCAAACAGGTCTTGATAATATGGTCTCTTCTCTTTGAAAATTTGCCATAGTTGGTGTCAATTAATAATTTCAAGGTTATGTTATTGATTGTGCAAATTTCAACATTCAGCCATGTGAAATAACTGAAAGTGGCTGAATTTTTTAGATTAGGAAAATTTGGATGTTTATGTTCAATATGACACCAAATTTAAACGATGAGACAAATGTTTAAATTTGAGGAGCCATGCCCTGTTTTGCTTGAAATTCCCCTTTGACACTGAAAATATAATAAGGAATGTTGTTGCTAACTTGTTCAGATTTTCCCTTATCTTTGACAGGTATGGATGGCAGAGGCGAGAACAGACGCAGAGAAGACGAAGCAAGACAACCTGAGAGCTGAGTATGAGAGAGAACAGGATACGTACACTAACAGGTACCAGAGTGAGATTTATTTTATTCATTTATTTATTTAGGTTTTATTTGGACATTAACTGAATATAAAAAGAATTGACAAAGTAACGCATATACAAGGTAACAAAACATGTAGATATATCCGATAGATAGGTGGTATTACAACAGTAAATACGATTTTCATGCAAGTCATTAAATACAAATGATGCTAACAATAATCTACAGCAATGAGGAGGAAACCTTAGAAGCATTATGCTTGTGATTAAGGTTCCCTTTACATAATACGTTTGTTACATAATATATAAAACAAAAAACAAAACAAATGAAGAAAAAAAACGGGTGTGTAGTGCAGCCAACCAACAAGTGATGATAAAGATGTGATTTATAAAGTACTTTATCTTTGAGATACAAGGCAAGGAATTTACGTACATATTGTGCAAACATTATTTATGAACATACTTTATCCTGATCTACATGCTTTTAGATGTTTTAGAAAGTGACCAAAAATGAGTAAAATCATACAAATTTATAAAACAATATTTGTGGGGAAAAAAACATTATGTCTTGTCCCACCTTACAACACGTAATGTATGCAATTTGCATTCTGACTATTGAATTACAATTATTTATGACGGGTGAATGAAATAATTTGTAGCAAGGCACTTAACAAAGACTTACATTTAATTACATTACGAAAATGGCCTATTGCTTCATGTGGGCTGTTAGGGAAGTGTCGATGTAGTCCCACAAACTGATTTCCATGATTCTTTTCTCTCTACCGGTATATCATTCTACCAGGCAGCTTATGGGAGACATACGTGTGAAGCATGGCCTGAACTTCATGTACGAGCCGCCCAAGGGCATGAAGACGGAGGAGAAGGAGGGCGGGGACCAGGAGTACAAGTTTGAGTGGCAGCGAGGAGCTCCCCGAGAAGGCTATGCCAAGGACATGGACGTCACGGATCAACCCTTCGGTATCGCCGTACGCAATGTCAAGTGCATCCGATGCCACAAGTGGGGACATGTCAACACGGATAGAGAGGTAGTGATGCCATTTCTCTCGGATATATAATAATAATAATAATTTTAAAAAATTGCTCTGACAGTTTTTGTTTATCTATGGTACTAATAGAAAAGGGTACAAGTGAAAGTGCCGCTTTAAGTCCTCTGTGTACATGTATCTTAGGGAATGCATTCAGAACTCAATTTGAATACCTTGAGTAAAATTGAAACGTTGTGTGGGATATGGCAATAATTCATCAGGAAATAGCATGAACAGCAGATATTTCATAAAAAAGTGAATTTAATTTGATTTTTGTGCGTTTGAAAAAAAGAGAAATTAAAAGGTTCATAAACATACACTTGCGTATCTCTTTTGAAAACTAAACAAGTATCTTTTGGCTTAAGAGTTTCTGACATGTTTATTCAAGCGAAAAGATAGAGTCATGAACAAATGACAGCTTCAATTATCTTTAGCAAATGTTAAATAGAATCTTGACACAAAATACTTTGATTAAATGATCTTCGGGAAAAGACATTTTGAAGCCTACCTGCAATAGTTTGGCCAGGATGGATTAGACCTCCCTGTGTGGTCACTGGCAGGTGGTTATCTCATCAACTCAGCTCTCAATTAACCTAAGAAAAAGGGGACCATGGGGGACCAACGGGTACCGCTAAGGCATTGTTTGCTATATAGAAGAGGGCGCAAGTAGCTACAAGTAGTGCAGTCCCGCTTAAGGGATTCAGTAACTTTGTCCCAGATTCTGAAACAAAATCCTGGATTTAGCTAATGCTGCAATGATAATTATAAACCTTGAAGTCGGTCAGGAACCCCATGACTTTTACAAGCTGCTCACCTGTCTGATTATCAAGATATTTATGATTGGAAATCAAAATCAATTTTTGCATTTTTCTAACGCTTTTCATAACGCTACTGTCTATTGGGGAAAACGAGTATGGTAAAACCGGTCACTCAAAGATTTTTACTTTTTTGAGGCACTTCTTGGTCATTTTGTTAGGGCTTCAATATTACACCATATCACCAACACTGATAACACGTAGGGCCGTGCATCTCAGATTTAACATTGTTAAACGATGCCTTTAAATGAACCCTTGTAATGACGAGCATTCTTCTCACTTGCATACTCTAGTGTCCCTTGTTTGACCAGACGAAGGATGAAGAGATCGCTGGACCGAGCACGGACAAGGATGACCTCATGGAGGACATGAGAAGAGGTGGCTATGCTCTCAAACAGAACGTCCTGGGAAGGAAGGTCAATGGTCAAGCTAAGAATCAGGTGAGATGTCCGTTAGGGAGACCATTTTGGTTGGAGAGGATGGGAGGTAAGGGGTAGGAGGTTCTGTAGAGATGGCTTGGCTCTCAAACAGAACGTCCTGGGAAGGAAGGTCAATGGGGAAGCTAAGAATCAGGTGAGATGTCCGTTCTTCTTCTTCTTCTTTAATAATAATAATAATAATAATAATAATAATAATAGCCAAATAGTCCACTCCAAATTTTATTAAACCGAAACGGAAATTCTTTTTGCCCAATTGATCGTGAGCCCGGCAGCCACTGAGCAGCGAGATCGACGTTGCTCTATCCCTTATTGTTGAACGCCAAACAAGGTAGCATCAACTCCCATCTTTTAACGTCTTTTGATATGACGCGGCAGGGGTTCGAACCCACGACCTCCCGGTTGTGAGGCGGACGCTCTACTGACTGAGCCAACACTGAGACGTTTGCGACCATGGAATGCCACAACTCTCTGTCCCATACTCTATGAAGTAATTCATTTTCCCCGAGATCAATTCCACTTTCAGAAATCCCATTCCTTACAGGTAATACAAAGTTTTGGTATGGGGTCATGAATTTGGTTCAAATGAACATATTGGAAGTATATGCGATCCTACAATATTCAGTGATCGTTGTTGCGGTTGAAATCGAGTGATGAAACTGTAAAAAATAACTGTTTATGTTGTATAGCTCCCTCTCAAGATCAATATATTAATTTAGCTATAAAACAATGTTTCTTGACTAAAATCGACAGATTGGCTATTCCCTTTTGGAAATTATATATCACAACTACATATTCTGAAATGTTCATGGTCGCAGTTGCCATTGTATCGCCGTAGGCGCTATTTGAAATTTCACAAAATTTACCAGGAGCACCGGTAAATTTTTAGATTAAATTTATCTCAAAAGCAGAAGTGTTCTAGGGGCTAAATTTTCTAGTGCTTATAATACATCCACAGGGGCATCCAAATATATCAAAGTTGTAAATAATCACTATCCAGCTGATTTTCAAATTTCCCAACACTTTGTATTACCTTTAACCCTCATACTGTACTGGGCTATTTTGAGCACCTCACTGACATTTTAACAATGGACTGAACTAAGATAGAACATACAAAATGATCATAAAAAATTAATTATATGCTGATTGAAACATATACTTTTTAGATTATTTGTAAACACTTTAAATGAACTGCTATTATGTATCTACATAGGGAGAGCATTCCACGGTGAAGGCCCAGCATGAGCAAAGGTTCTCTCCCCCCCCCCCCCCCCCCCCTCCCCTACTTAGTATTGAGCTTTGGAAGAACAAGAAATTATGAGTTTTGAGAGCGCATTTCTTGAGTCCCTTGAAACAGGAAACCTGTGTATACTATATAAAGAATTACCAAGTTTATAGACCACTCGTTCTGTCTTTCCAATCCTATACAGGTTTTACTCTTAAGAGGTTCAGTATTGGAACAAAAATGTATTACCCTAACCCTAAATCTACTAAAATACCCTGTTTCAATCTAGCCCTAATCATATATATTTGACAGTAAACCCAGAGTAAATACTACCCTCGAATGTTCTTAATTCGCTCGCTCTCTCTCTCTCTCTCACTCTCTTTCTCTCTTTCTTTTCATTGTCATTGTAGCAGTCTGTTTTCCCCTGAATCTCATGTAAAGAAATTGAAATCAAATATGAAATATGTTGAAATTACTTATGTAACATATTGAAACAAATTTTCTCCTTTTTTAGAATACAGTTAAGAGATTGGTGAAGACAATCAATTTATTCATTATTCTTTCATTCTAATTTATTAACTCAAATTTTCTTTGTTATCACAGAGATTCGTTGGTAGCAGTGATGAGGATGAGAATGAGGATGTCGAACCAGAAGAGGCATTCCTAAAATCACTCTCCATGAAAGAAAAGATAAAGTTACTGAAGTAAGTACATGGATGCATATTTTAGTTCTGGACATCATCATGGCCCTATTTTCATATTTTGCATCTTCGCCTTGTTTTAGAATTTGCATTACGCAAATCTTTACTGGCTTTATTGAGCCACTGTTCAGGTTATGATGGAAAAAATGCCACAGGTCTTTAAAAAAGGATGACATAAGCGTATTGTGCTTCACATTTCTGTATCTGAAAAAATGAATGTAGCTAGGACCTTTTTTGTGTGTGTCTGGCTACCTTTGTCTTCCCCAACTGCCATTCACCTATACATATATCAAACAAAAATGATAAAAAAAACTGCCACAGTAAACCTCTGCAATTTCTTTCTGAGTAATCTAGCCTTAAAGGGACTTGGTAACATTGTTAAGATGAGAGATAGTGGTGCTAAGGTAGTGACTTCAATGCTAGATGTACTATTAAAGACAATCTGACAATTTGAGTGAAAACTGACCATTATTCATGATACAAAGAGGGAAAAACTGATCTGATCCATTCCTTAATTCTCCCAACTATATTATTACAATTTAATTACATTTTAGGTGAATGGAAATCGTCACAAAGCAATAAAATGGCTCTACATTCCATTCCAGACATTTATTAAGTGTTGACAGATTTTTTATAGCCTGTTTTATGTCTTTTTTTCATGGAAAAACGGTTGGGAAAATTAAAAAATGGTTGGGGAAAATTAAAAAATGGTTGGGAAAATTAAAAAATGGTTGGGAGAATTTACTGTTAATCACTGTTAGAGGGTGTCATACATCAACCTTTTCAAAGAAAACCATAGATATCTTCGTGGTTTGAGAATTTGTTCAGGATTTTTTGCATGTCAGAGGGTTAGTACAATAGAAGGAATATAGTAAGTAACATTTTATGCAAAAATAAAGCAATTTTTTTCATCAACCTTCAACAATGTTACCAAGTTACTTTAAGAAAATATGAAAAACATAACTGGGAAGGAAAAAATACATTGTCTCTTCATTAATCACAAAATACTGGAAGTCTTATCATGTGTGTTCCATATCTGCAAACCCACATTTCTTGTTTAACACTGAGTGATAGCTATTGTGATGGTCTTGGTCCTCCATTTTATAAAACATTATTCAGATCCTTACAAAACACTTTTCATATCCGTACTTTGGATTTACATACGACTTAGATGATAATTTTTCCTTTTCTTTACAATTGCAGGAAGTTGGACAAGATGGAGAAGAAGCAGAAACGTCTGGACTCCAAAAGCTTTAAGAAAAGAAAGGACAAAAAGAAAATGAAGAGGGGGAAACCATCACATTCATCAGATGACAGTGATAACAGCTCAGATGAACACGACCAGAGAGACAGAAGAAGGGAGAAAGAAGGAGGACACAATGGAAAGTCAAGAAAAGGACGCTATTCCGACTCTTCTGACCCAGAGAGCGATTCAGAACAAGACCGAAAAAAGAAATCAAGTTCAAAGCATCATCATGAGGAGAGAAGAACGAGCAAGAAGGAACCAGATAGCGATGGTGAGAGTAAGACGAGGGCAAGGAAAGACGATAGAAGGAACGAGGTTAGAAAGATAAAGAGAGAACCTCGAAGCGGTAGCGAAGAACGAAGACACACAAAAAGCCACAGGAGAGAAGACAATGACAGCCACGGAGAAAGAAAAATTAAAATTAAAATTGAAAGGAGGAGTAGAAGTCCTGATTCTCCAAGCCATGGTAGACACGATCGGAATGGAAAAGATAGGCAGATGAAGGAGCGGAGAGAAGATGATGACAGGATAGACAGAAGGAGAAAGGATGAAAGATCTCGCTCTCCAAGCAGACGAAGTGATGACAGACACGGAGGAACAAGTTCAAGGAACTATCGAGATGATGCGAAAACCCACAAAGAAAGCAGACGGGATAGAGATAGAGATGGGGGCGAGAAGGAGAAGAAGAAAGAGTACAGAGAGGACAAGGACAGAGGGCATCATCGCCATGGTGACCGTGAGGAACGATACAAGGATGGAGGAAGGCACTAGAGAGAGGAATGAGAGCCCATTCACATATGCCACGGTAAACCACTGCTTCTCTTTGCTACGCGCAGCAGAGGTCATATCCGTACTTGGTTATCCGTGTGTTATAGGTCGCCAAAATATGAACATGGTATGCTTTTACAAAGTCTTCAACCTATCCTATTTTGGAGGAATGATTCCTATTTTTCTGCCTTCAAACTACTGCTATGAACGCTATATTCCTCTTATTTTCTGAAAAAGAATTGGTATATATGCATGTAAAATACACAGTATTCATGTTTTTTGCTTCAGAGATACCTAATTTTTTTTGTAGAAAGTTGGCAGCTATGTGCTTAAAAGAACCCGGAGGTTTACTAAGGTATTAGGTTTTGGGACTCCTTCGCGAATGAAGAATTGTCATGAAAGGTAATCACTTGATCTGCACATGTTTTAATTGTCTTTACATTGCTCTCTCATTTCAAATTGTTACAGGATTTTAGCTCCCAAATACAAAAATAGGGCATGATATCAAGATCAGTAGAACATCTAAATTCCTTTCATGCCAGATCCATCAAACAAACAAAAGTGCAAAACTGCAATTTCACTTCTGACATGATAGCAACACAATTTAGGAAAGTCTTTTTACCTTGAAAATTTTAAGTTGATGCACTGTATGGCTAAATGGTGAGAGGTCATGAAATAGAATTCCTTTACTTTCTCATTTTTTATATGCACTTGTGAGGGTTGAACAAATTTTGTTTCCCTTTCTAATTCTCTGTAAATTGCCTACTTGTTGCAAAAGAAATCACATACTGTATGTTGTACATACCGGTACATGTAGATTGCTTCTTGGGATTCATTCATCCTCTAAAGGGTTACTTGATACCTTCCATTATTTATACATGTATTTTAGGATGTTTTTTAACTTAGAATTGACACGTGAGTAATATATCCATGTCGATCAATCTTAAAATGTCAAAATGATAGAAAATTCAAAATGGAGAGAAGTGTATGTACCTTCATGCCACACGTATGTGCTGTCCCATATACACAATTCAATGTACATGGCAGTGTACTTTTAGTGATGCTCGTTCAATTTCATTTTGCTTTCTGACGATTCCAAAACCTCACAGTTGACACCAACTGTTGTGAGCTACATAAGCAAAATGTTTCCATTCAATTTCAGACAGTTCACTGACAATGCATCGCATGACCAGAACCCAACTTTAAGTTTTATTAAAGACTGGGAATATCATTTGAAATGAAGACTGGAATGAAGATTGAAATTGTGAGAATTTGTAGCCAATGCTTATTCATGTTGTATTATGATTTATTTTCTCTCAAATTTGTTAAACAAAACAAATCAAATAGATAAATAAATAATAATAATTAACAAATATTTTAAAAAGCTGTAGCAAATACTTGTGTTGAAAGATTACCAGTCCATAAAGATATAATTTTTGTTTCCTTCAATACGTGTTTTGACTGAAATCTGCTTTACGATAACCTGTTGCAAAAGTCCCCCTGTCTCTAACGACTGTATATATTTTGTCTCCCTTGGGTGGTCATTATTATACAGGTTTCGCTTTATATGCAGACTTTGAACTTGTTGGTCTTTGAATATGTTATGTTAAAGTGTATCACAAGTTCAATATAGGGTGTCTAAAAATAATGATAATAAAAGTGAAACAATTTTTTGATTGACAGCATCTTGAAATAATCAATTTCAATGATTTGTTTTAATAGACACCCCATTTTTGATTTAGACAGATCCATTATTATTCAGTTTTGTTTATTGTAAATATGTATACATGAGCCTCTATTTAGTTGATGCATTTGTAATAAAATTTGATGAAAATCTGGAAATCGTAAGTCATGTTTCAATTCAAGGTGTTAATGTCATTGAATGGAGGAATTTGCTATTCCAGTTGTTCATTTCAAACAAAAATGCCTTCAATATTGTGGAACCTCTGAAAATCATGTTTTATTTTGAAGAGTGAAGACAAAAACATCAAATAGACGGGAATAAGTATTGGATAAGGTAGAATGAGAGAGAGAGAGAGATAAAGAAAAGGAGAGCAGGGTAGCAGAAGAGAGGAGAAAAAGAGAGAAAGAAAGAGGGAGTAGGGTAACAGAAGAAGGAGATCTATAATATAAAGAGCAGGGTAGCAGAAGAGAGCAAGAGAGTAGGGAAGCAGGAGAGGAGAGAGAGAAGAGATAAAGAAATGGAGCATAGGGTAACAAAAGAGAGAGATATATACAGACAGCGAGAGCAGGCTAGCATAAGAGAGAGAGAGAGATAAAGAAAAAGAGAGTAGGGTAGCAAAGGGGAGGAGAGATATATATATATGATTTTATATATACAAAGGGAGAGTAGGGTAGCAAAAGATAGGAGAGAAATAAAGAAAGGGAGAGCAGGCTAGCAGAATAGAGAGAGATAAAAAGAAAGGGAGAGTAGGGTAGCAAAGGGAAGGAGAGAGAGATATATATATATATGATGTTTTATACAACACCTACGTGGATCCTTGTCATTTGATTGGACGATTGTTGGTCACATGATATTCAATAGATGGTATATTGCACGGTCGTGCATTTTTGGTTATATGCAGACTGCGTACCTCTCAGCTCAGTCGTGCGCGCGCGTATCCCTGCGTGTATCTGACGCGAAGGCAATCTCAATGTAATCGAGAAGGCTTGACTCCAACTTTAATTTATCTTTAATATAAGGAGTAAAGCATAATTTGTTGATTAACGTTCTATTAGATCTTCTTCGATGTTGTATAAAACAAATAATGAATGTTTTTTCATTCGTTCAATAGTGCAAATATTTTCATTCGTTGAAAGATTAACGTTGTTGAATAGAATGTTAATCTTTCAACTCATGAAAATATTCGCACTATTGAACTCATAACCATTCATTATTTGTATAATATATACAAAGGGAGAGTAGGGTAGCAGAAAATAGGAGAGAGATACAGAAAGGGAGGGCAGGGTAGCAGAA
Organism: Strongylocentrotus droebachiensis; assembly: GCA_035222895.1. Taxonomy (NCBI): domain Eukaryota; kingdom Metazoa; phylum Echinodermata; class Echinoidea; order Camarodonta; family Strongylocentrotidae; genus Strongylocentrotus; species Strongylocentrotus droebachiensis. Next base: position 36,382 of record JAVYIG010012589.1, read on the forward strand.
GAGAGGAACAATATATAGAAACTAGGAAGGGCAGGCTAGAAGGAGAGAGAGAGAGAGATAAAGAAAAGGAGAGCAGGGTAGCAGAAGAGAGGAGAGAGAGGGGTGGGGGTAAAAGATAAAGTGCAGTAGAGATAATGAAGTGGTGAGGGTGGGAGAAAATTAGAGAGGTGGTTTGGGAATTAAAAGAGATAGTAAAGGGAGGAAGATATGTGATGGTACATGTATAGCTGAATGGAAAGGAACACAAAGCCTTTAAGAAAGTAAGAAACTGCAATGAATTTGGAGGAACCTGCGCTCCTGATGGAATTGCATGTTCAGATTGGATGATGGTTTTATCGTGTGAAAATCAGCGACCTCCCTGTCTGTCTCTGTCTGTCTCTATATGTCTGTCTGTCTGTCTCTCTGTCTCTCTCTATCTCTATCTAGTGTCTCCTTCACATTCCCCATTATTACCACGCTTAATCTATTCCCCTTTTCATATTCTTCCATATCTACCCCCTATCCGTCTCTCTCTCTCTCTCTCTCTCTCTCTTTCTCTATCTCTTTCTTTCTTTCCCTCTCTATACCTCTTTTATCCCCGCCCACCTCCCTATTTCTCGTTTCTTCCTTGCTAACTTGAATCTCCCTTCACGACAAAATTAATACAAAGAAATTCACAGATATTAGACGAGTTTACTTCCTGAAAGAATTTACTTCGCTAACAACGAACACAATGTAAAATTGCGTAATCATGAATCAAAATACAAATATAAATATAATTTATTCATGAAATGATATACTATTCTAAATAGTTATCATTACTAGTTAACAAAGTAATCAAAAGAATAAATAAATGATTTTTTATTGATATTCACCACGTTGCTTTAGCTTGTAGATCAGTGTCATATATTCTAAATGACCTTTTATAATTTCCTTTGAAACAAAATAGTACTCATGTAACTTGAAAATATAATTATGACAAATGTGATACACAAGTCATTCTGCAACTATTACATAGTGAAATCTTATCAAAACTATTTTAGCTATATACCAGACGTTGTGACGTGTAGGTATACGCTTTGAACGCAATTACAAGGACAACATGGCAAGTTATTTTGAATATTTTCCTTAATAATCCCTAATAATAATCTCTTCAATATATATTTTTCTTTTAAAGACAGTGCTACCCTGTTACCGCAATGCCACAACCAAATATTGGGTCAGCCTCATTTTAGTTATCGTGATCACTTATTGAAATATTGAACACCCGCACGAATGCCCACACACGCACAACAAACACATGCCTACATACTCCGAATTATCTACCCGTATGAACATTTTATAACTGCAGACATTTTTTGAATAAAATAGATTTTAAAATATACAAATCTCATCTTATATACCTAATATAACATCAATTCCAAATTTCAGAAAAATTCTCGTGGAAAAGAGATACGATTTTTTTTTTTTTTTAAACACATAATTATGATTCATTTCGAAAGGTTTGAGTCGTTGACTATACTGGCTCCAAACGAAATATTTATATGCATGTTTTTACAACTTCAATCCAAAATCCAAAAATATAAATATTGATGGAAAAGTAAAATTCTCATCGTTCAGCCCGTGTACATATTTATGGGCCTACAGTTGTGACTATAATCAATTTAAAATCAATTGGATTTCATTTACAATATTAAAGACAATTTAAAAGAGTCACTAGTAAAATATGGAATATGAGTCTATATCCCGGGTCTATATTTAAATTGCATCGTCACTAAGACGAAGTAATGCAAGCAATGGGCACGCAGATGTAAAGTTATCTTATAATATGATCTTACAGACATTCAAGATATCGATTCCAAGGGCAATATTTCTCTTAAAAGAGTGTTATTTCTTCTTTGTCTACTATCAATGTCCGACCAGCTCCGCCCGGCAACTATTTTAATCGGTTGTTTTGACTAAACTAACCGAGGTACCAGTCGGGCGTAAAGGACCAACCTTTTCCCGGAAACGTAGACCTTTCCTCTTATTCACACCAAGTTAAGATTTAATTGAACGTGATGTCTGTTTCAAACCGTCGTCAGGTCCTCAGTAGGAAGAGGAGAGTAGGAGGCGGATACGATCTGGTCCTTGCGGATGTCTTTCAAAGGCAACGGTTCCTTTTTGAGCTCGTTAACTTTGGAGTTGGAAAACAACCGCTTTCGCTTGGCTCGGGCTCTTCTGTGTAAGAGGTAGACAAAGAAGAACAAAATGGCGGACACACCCCAGAATGCGGCGCACAGGGTCATGGAAAGCGTGTAGGAGCCCGTAAGCTGATGGGTGATACCTGAAAAGGAAGAAAGAGATATTAAAAAATGTTAACTTTTGAATGACGGAAATAATAATAATAATAATAATAATGGGTTCTTGTATAGCACACAATCATGTCAGTCAGATTTGACCTTCCTGGCGCTCCCGATATAAGTATCAGACAATTTCATTTACCTTACCACCTTCTGTCATTTTTGTGACATTTGTGTACCATCATTTTGTGCGGAGGATTTTGAAAAAATCAATAAAAAACCACGTATAACTCAACATTGAATTTCGGCCACAACAATAAATTGAGGAGGGGCGGTAAAGCCGAACATAGTACAGGTCCCCTACCACCCTTTTACCTAGTAACCACATGCCCGTCCTTGCAAATCAAGGTGCTGATAATGACCTAGCGCCCGTCGCCCACGAGGCGCCATTTTGCTGACGTAGCCTTGCTGACGTAAGATTTTTACGTCAGCGACTTGTGCGGTCTTTGACGTATCATAATTATGCGAGAACGCGACATAGTACACAAGAGAAAAGAGGAAGCATTTCTGTGAGTTCTGACGCATTCGTCAATTCCTTTCGTAGGCTTTATTAGCGGAGCTAAGAACGCAATCGAAATGACGCTTCGTGTACAACGGGCATAAATCAATTGATCGAGTTGCGGTCGCAGAAAATAATCGAAAATATTAGAAAGAAATATTATTATTTATAAGTGAATGTGATTAAGGCGTGGTTCTAGCAGAATAATTCTCTGTGGGTCTTGAGGGTTCTTGCAATAATTTTCTACATAGGCAAGACATATTATGTCTTGCCTAGTTTTCTAATTTGTAATCAAGAATTGGGGGGGGGGGTGCTGGGAAAGGGGCGCTACTGATACGAAGTCTAGGGGTTAGCTTAATAATATTTTCCATTGTCCTTGGAATAATTTGAAAAGAAGTAACAGAATAAATTGTCTGAAGAAAAAAGTTTGTCTGGTAAGAATCTTGCTTACCAGGTACAACGGCTGCAAGGGCACTGCCCACACCCCAGGCAACAAAAGCCAAGGCATAAGCCTCGGCAGCCTTATCCTTCCCGCTGAGCTCCACGGCTATACCAGTCGCCAACGAGAAATAAAGCCCACGCATCATTCCAATCACTGAAAATAATAAAATTGTGGTGATATTTATCATGATAATCTAAATGAAATTTATTTATAATGCAACTGTAATCAAACCATCACCATCATTGTTGTCATCACAATAATCATCATCTTCATCACCACTATTAATTCCCTCATCGGAGAAACTTCGGTGAGGCATTGACTTATAATATTGAATACCACTCAGCATCATCATCATCATCATCACCACCACCACCACCACTATCAACAGCTTTACCAATTTCCTCATAAAAAACAACAACTGACTATTGACCAAATATTACTCAGCATCATCATCTTCATCATCACCACCACCAGCATCATCAACATTACCATCATCATCATCATCTTCATCATCACCACCGCCGTTATCGCCATCGCCACCACCACCGTCATCATCATAATCATCACCACCACCACCACCAGCATCACATTCACTATCATCATCATAATATCCAAATAATACACAGCAGTGAGGGCATTAGTAAGAATTACCCACACAAAGTACCTTTGGAACAGTCTAACACGCCCGAGGCGAAAGCCGAGGGAGATTGGACTGTTTTGAAGGTACCGAGTGTGGGTAATTTTACTAATAACCCGAACAAAATGATGTGTATTATTTGTTTTATAAGATTATGTTTTATATGTTTTATAACATGATTTTAATAATGAACGGTCATTAGCATTTGATAATGACCGGTCATTATGAAAATGACGTGTTAGGCAAAATAAATACCTGGTCACGTATACGCTCTCAACCAATCATTTTATTAGGATCTACGTCATCATCTTATAATCATCACCATCATTATCAACTTACATATTGAATAAATATAGAATATCCAATGAGGGGTAACCAGGAGGACAACTACGGACACACCACAGCTGATGACAGCGATGATGGGGTAGGTGAGAAGGATTGAGAAAGGGAGAAGATGGACAAAGAGAACCGAGACTCGTCCGACCAACGCACTACCGGCTAGTAACGAGTGGAGCAAAGCTGTTTTCTGATCCGATATGCCCACGGACGTCAGGTAACTACCCTGAAAGAAAGACAAGAATACATCAAGAATTTACACCCCAGTCTTAGTTCAGTATGGACTGATTTGACTTAAAATTAGTTTCGTTGGAAGGCAAAGCATGATCGCACAGGCTTTCGATAAATCAACTCTCTTGCGATTACATTATTTTATTGTATAACCCAAAGAAATCTTGTTCAGGTTATGTAATAATAATATTCAATCATTGTCATGTACACACATTCCGATAAAATGACACACAATGCTACACACAAGGCTACAAGCCTACACAAGGATATAAATATCCTAATGCATAACTTACAAAGTTTATATGGTTGAAAGACAACGCAGTGAAAGAAATTACGATCCCAATCAGTAAAAGCGAGTAGGCTGGCATCTTGAACAAGGTGATATATCTCTTTAAAGATGCTTTCCAATGTTTCTCCTCTTCTTGCTCCACTTCCTCCTTCTCCTCCTCCTCCTCCTCTCCGTCTTGCCGCTCCTCCATGACTCCCCCATTTTCCGCACCGCTCTCTTCCTTCTCCTTCTCACGAAGCTGCTGATAATGTTTCTTCTTATCGTCGACGACATCATAGGCGTCGTCGTCGTCGTCGTTGAACATGTCGCGGGGAGGCTCGCGGATGAAGACAATGAATAGGAAGGCGGCGCCGAGGGTGCAGCAAGATAGGAGACGGACTGACCATCGCCAACCCCAGTCGTTTGATGTGACTTGGATAACGGGACTGAAGACGAGGATAGCTGCAATGATAAATCGAAGAAAATATTGTTGGAGCGCTTTTGTAATACATTGTAATATGATTAAAATATTCCTACATCACATTATGATATTACGTCTTTGTGCGCCTCTAAAGCTTTGCGATTTATTACAGAGGAAAACATTCCTTCCCTCAGGTATGATGTTAAATTGAGGCTCTGTGTAGTGGAGATTCGCCACCTTTGCACATGAACCAACTGCACTATTTTAAAAATACGAGTAGGGGAACCCTGGTGTAGTATGTGGTCCACATGCACATCTATATGAGCTCTGCCGGGAGGACAGACCAGAGGAGGATAGCTTGGTCGGTAGAGCAGTAGTCTCGTAATCCAGTGACCCGGGTTCGAACCAAGTTGATGCGCTAGTGCCCTTTGGTAAGGCATTAATCCTCATTACCAGGTCCCTCGGAGAGGATCTAAAGCCGTCGGCCGTCTGGTTGATTACTTACAAGCATTTATGCTTTCTCAGCAGTCAGGTAAAATAACCATCACCATCTATATGGCTCTAGGAAAATTACCCCCTGGGCAATCAGTTTTTCAATTGTGGGTTAAACAAAAACCTCGGTTCACCCCCCCCCCCCCCCCCTGTTACACCCTCAAATGTAATAACTCCCACAAATGTAATAACACTTTACCCACAAATGTAACAACACCCACAAATGTAATAACACTTTACCCACAAATGTAATAATTTCACCCACAAATGTAATAATTTTTAATCACCCACAAATGTAATAATGACTTTACCCACAAATGTAATAAATTTGAAGTGATATTTTGAATCACCCACAAATGTGATAATGACTTTACCCACAAATGTAATAAATTTGAAGGGATATTTTGAATCACCCACAAATGTAATAATGACTTTACCCACAAATGTAATAAATTTGAAGGGATATTTTGTCGAATTTAAAACTAAAACCCTGTAATAAAGCTGGGTATAGCGCGCAGTCTTTGCTCCAGACCCGGTCATTTAAAAAAAAAAAAAAAGTCTTCAAAACTAAGACCCCATCATCTTATTCCTGTGGAAGAACATATATACATGTAAGTATTGAGCGTAGTCTTTCCTCCAGACCCGGTTTTTCAAAAGTTAAAAAACAAACAAAAAACAAAACAAAACAAAACAAAACAAAAAAACCTTTTAAACTAAGACCCCTCTATCTTCCAAATTAAGACCCGGTAATAAAGCATGGGATTAGAACGTAGTCTTTACTTCAGACTCGGTTATTTAAAAAAAAAAAAATCTTCAAACTAAGACCTCACCATCTCATTCCTGTGGAATAACGTTGTTGTTGTTGTTGTTTTAATTTATAGGCGTTTTTCATTCAGAAGTGAATATTTACGCCTCTTCTCTCAGGATTTTTATTCCTTTAAAATTAGATTTACTTTTTTTGATATATAGATTTGGATAAATTGGATTTTTAAAAGCTAATTTTTATTTAATGATGAAGAATTCAGTGGCTGGCGAGCAGAAGGCTTATCGGCTATATAGGACGCCCAAGGACCAACTCGGACACGGTACGTTGTGTCAAGCTTCTCAACTCAGCCTAATGCTGAGCCTAGGCCCTCCGACGTCCACCAATATGTCTAGTCGTCTCCACCGCGTTTCTTCAAAATTTTGACCGAAAACCAAATAAAAAACAGATCATGATACATGAAGATTTTAAACGTTAATATAGACAGTTCTCTCTTCTAATTTCTTTTTTTCTTTTTTTTTTTCTTCTTTCTCACTCTTCTTCTTCATGTACATGTATACTCACTATAAAAAGCGAAACATATTGGGCTCAAATAATTATGTGCGGTGCAAGGTGGTTAGTAGGGGTACAGGTGTACCCTTTTAGATCTAACTACGAAGTTAACCAAAGCCTGTTGGTGATTAATATCTGTTGATTTCAGGAGTATTGGGATTACTTCTTCGTTTTCTATTCCAGATTCTGTTATAAGCATGGCTCGCTCTATAAGAAAGAGTGGGCACTTACATAAAAAATGTTTAACTGTTTCTTTTTGGTGCTCACAGTTTGGACAATGACCGGTCTCATGTTGATTCAACTCAAAAAGATTTTCATTTAGACCTAAGTTTCCCATTCTTAGGCGATGAAGAATAGTTTCATGATATCTGTTGTTCAGGTAACACACAAATGTTTTTGATACTAGAGTTTGCGTTTCCCGTAGGGGGGATAATGTTTCATTCCATCTTTTTTGCCATATCTCTGTGTAGTATTTCTTTATAACATAATTTGATTCTGCTCTGGTAAGAGCGTTGTTAATTTCTATATTTTTATTTAGTCCTGCTTTAGCAAACTTATCTGTTATCTCATTGTGTTGTAGACCACAATGACTGGGAATCCATTCGAAATAAACCTGGGTGCCCTTGTATTTTAGTTGACTACACAGGGTTAAAATTTCAAGAATGAAAGATTCGTCTTTACGAGATTCTATGGCCTGGAGTGAACTCAAAGAATCAGAAAAGATGACTGCCCCGGTGTAGAGTCCTGGGAGTTGTAATAGCCATGCCAGGGCAAGTACAATTGCGGCCATCTCTGCTCTATAAGAAGATGTGTAATTAGCCAGTCTCTTGGATTGAGAAACATCATAATAAGGTACATGAAATGCAGCAGCAGCAGAGTCTTTATCTGGCGATCTTGATCCATCTGTATATATGTGTAAATAATTTGTCCATTTCGAATTTATCAATTCTAGGGCTGCTTGTTTTTGGGCAAAACAGATATCTGTTTTCGTTATTACCTCTTTTAGCTCAGATGACACATGGGGAGAGAGTATTTTCCAAAAGGGTGTGTTGAAAAAATACTTCATTGGATCTTCTAGTATGTAACTGAAGTTTAATGTACAATCCTTGGTTCTACGTCCAAAAGCTAATCTAGAGTTAGTACCTCCAAGAATATTAAATTGCCAACAATCTTTCACATCTTCGTTCAGAGGGTGTTTGCGCATACTCTCGATTCGTTTTCTTAGTTTAATTGATAACATTTCTCGCCTTAAATCAAAAGGCATTTCGCCTAGTTCGACTTGCAGCGTTTTAAGGGATGTACCTTTCCGAGCGCCTGCACAAACAAATAACGATTGGTACTGAACTGAGTTCAACATATTTTTTGCGCTTGTCGTAGCCGAGTTGTATGCTTCGCAACCATAGTCGATAATTGATAGTATTAATGCTTTATATATCATCACTAGTTCTTTAGCATCTCCAGACCACTTGGCGTATGCTAGACTTTTGATAACATTAATCCTACCTTTACATCTTTTACTAATATCTAATAAATGAGGCCTCCAAGTCATCCGTTTGTCAAATGTGACGCCAAGATACTTGTGCTCTTTATGTGGTGTCAACTTTTGACCTCTTATATATAACTCGTAATTATCATCATTTGTATTGTTCGAAAATAAGATAGGGGTCGTTTTCTCTACCGACATAATAAGTCCAAATGGATTGAGCCATGAGTTCAAAGAGTTTAGATATTGTTGTATGTTCTGGATATTTTGTTTTACATCATGGCCTGATTCCCAAATTACGATGTCGTCTGCATAAATCAAGCTATGTATATCTGGTCTCAAAGGTATGTCACTTATCATTATATTAAAAAGGAGGGAGCTCAAAATGCTACCCTGGGGTAAACCGTTTTCAGGATGCGTAATTGCCGATTTGGCATTACCTATTTGCACTTGAAAGGTACGGTTTAACAAGTAGTTTCTCAAAAAAATCAATATGTTTCCTTGGAGACCAATTCTGCGTAACTTGACTATTAATCCTTTCGTCCAGAGAGTATCATAGGCTTTGGCCAGATCAATAAATACGACTATGGTTTTCATACCCACAAATAGATATTTCTGAATTTCATTTTCTAAATGTACTAAGTTATCTATTGAGCTTCTCTTTTTTCTAAAACCATGTTGTATACTACTCAAAATTTCGTTTTTCTCTATGAACCATTCTAATCTCTCCTTTACCATACTTTCTAATATCTTGATAAAGCAAGGTAATAGTGAGATAGGTCGGTAGGATGTTAGTTGGGAGGAGTCTTTATTTGGTTTTAATATTGGTATCAACATTGCGTGTTTGCATTGTTCCGGAATCGTCCCAGAAGACCATATTCTGTTATAAAGACAGAGTAATGTTTTCCTAGCCCTGGTTGGAAGGTTTTGAAACACAGTATATATCAAGCCATCTTCACCAGGGGCTGATGTCTTTTTTATATTAAGTACTTTTTCGAGTTCCATCATAGTAAAAGGTTCATTGATAACTGAATCATGTTCTCCTTTATAATCAATAGATTTATATTCATCTAGCAGTTCTTTATTTCCCTTTTTTGTTTTACTACTGGTCTTCAGAAAATGCTTTCCAAATTCGTTAGCTTTTTCTTGATCATCTATAATTACTTTAGATTCTACTTTTAGTGCTGATATCTTAGAATGAGTTTTATTTGGATTACCCTTCAGACAACGAATCAAATTCCATAGTTCTGAGATTGAAGTGAACCTGTTCAGTTTTGAAGTGTAATCCAGCCAAAACATTCGTTTTGTCTGTCTAATAATCCTTTGGGCTTCGGCCTTCTTTTGCCTATATAATTTTAGGTTTTCATCATTCCATACTCTCAATAACCTATTTTTGGATTCGTTCCGTTCCTTAATCTTTATTTTGCATTTTTCTGTCCACCATGGGACGGGGTTGAATCTCGCATTCTTGTTTTTATTTCTTTTGGGTACAGTGTGTAATTCATTTAAGATATTATTTAGAGATTCCATGAAGTTTCCGTAAAAAGTTTTGACATCTGCGTCTAGCAGCGAGTCAGTGTCCATTCGTTGATCGCACAGTTTATTGAAGTCGTGCCAATCTATCTTCTTGAATGACCGTTTTAGAGTTAGGTCATCTTTCGTACAATCTGATTTAAGAGTTTTTTTGTCGATTTCAATATATATTGGAAAATGGTCACTTCCGAATTTGTTTGAGAGCACTTTCCAGCTAGTGGAACTGGCTAAAGCGGGAGTTGCTAATGATAAATCTAAACATGAGGTTTCGCCAGTAGTTGGGTTTAGGCGAGTACCCGAGCCATCATTTAGGAAGACTAAATTGTGTTTCAGTAAATATTCCTCAATCACTTTTCCATTTTTATCTGTATTTTTACTGCCCCATTGAACATTATGAGAGTTAAAGTCTCCCAATATTAACATTCTACGTTTGTTCTTTATTTCCTTTATCAAGAAATCTAGTTTATTCATAATTATGTCTTCACATGGATTATAGTAATTTATCACGGTTATGGATCTGTTGTCAAAATACAAATTAATCTGTTGCATTTCGATGTCAGTTTCTATGATTGGGTAATCATAATTTAAACTGTTGTGTACATATATGGCACATCCTCCACCGCGCCTTGTTTTCCTGCTTTTAGCAAAACATTTGTAATTAGCGATTTGTATTTTGTCGTGATCGCGGAACCATGTTTCCTGAATACATAATAAATGAATGGTTTCACTTTTTATAGAGTTTAAGTAAAGCAATAACTCATCCCCATGTCCCTTTAATCCCTGTGCATTCCACTGTAGGATGCGGAATGCCATCTTAGTTCCTTTAATTAACTCGCTTGCATTAAGAGCTGACCTGCAGCTATCTTAATTAAAGACAACACCTCTCCTTCTGATTTATCTTTCATAATTTGGATCATTAGGTGAAGAAAGAAGGTTATCAATTCCTCATTTGTTGCTTTGGTTATAAAATTTTCCTTGATTTGTGAAGACGGTCGCCCTGTCTTTTCGCTAGTATGCCTATCTTGGCGTTGTGGCAAGGGAGGATCTGCCTTTGGGGTGTGATCCGGAAACAAATGAGAGTTATCGACTTGAGGGGTGGGGTGGTTTTGCTTTACTGTATTTAGACCAAGATCAACAGATGGTTGGGGATTATTTGCGGTGTTTAGATATTGTTGGGGAGGAGCTAGTTTACGCTCCAATGGTATTGGAGCTTGCGCTTGCATATTATCTTTTTCTTCTTTCAATTGGCGAGCGGCTTGAGCATAGCTGAGATTATTTAGCACCTTTATCTTTTGTACTTCTTGCGCTTTTTGTGCTTGTTCGCATCCATTATATGCAGCGGAATGTTCACCTCCACAATTTACACATTTGGGAGTGTCCTTTTTTATGCAATCGTCGAAACTATGCTCCTCTCCACATCTGACACATCTCTGTTTCTGTTTGCAAACAGCTATGGTGTGGCCATATCTTTGGCATTTAAAACACCTGGGGCTTGAAGGTATATAGGGTTTGACCTTTATTCTTTGGAAACAAAGAATGATGTCTTGGGGAAGTACTGTAGCTTCAAATGAAACAATTACACTCCGAGTTGGAACTAAATCGACATGTACATTCCCATCTTGAGGTTCTTCCCTCTTTCGATTTTTCCTTACTATTCTTTTCACGTTAACTACCTTTTGACTCTTTAGTTCTGTTTCTATTTCTTTTTCTGACATCTCAGTCGGTATATCTGATATGACACCTTTCTTCAAATCAAGTTTCAAATTGACCTTCACTGGTACGTTATCAATGATTTGTATATCAGACAATTTCTTATGTTGTTTCGTATCCTTGCATTTGACGAGGATTCCGTTCCGGGTAGACTTTATAAATTCTGGCGATGAGCCGATACAGTTTTGGATAGATTTTGCGATTTTTAACATGCTAATGTTTCTTAATGATTTTTCCCTGTCAATAGGTGTTATGAAAAGCTTTAGATCTTGGTCAGTTGCTATTAGAATTACTGGATTTTGGTTACGAAATACTGAGTTATGTGGTTCCATGTTATCTGATGACGAATCCTCTTTTAGTGATAGGTTCTCAACATTGATACTTCCTTCACGTATCTTTCTTTTTTTTCTTCGAACACTTGCAGACGTGACTGTCTGGAATCCGTCCTTTAGTTCTAATCCTAAATCTTTGGCTTGGTTGCCTGAATCAATATCTGCCATAGCGTTAAGTGAGGAGTCGTCGGAGTTCATGGTCCGCGCCGCGTGCGGCGGGAGATTTAAATCTACTTTGATTTGTTAACTTATTTATGGTGCAGAATTATGTATAAAATGAGCCCAAAATGTTCGCTTACCTTTAGCAAGTCATTTCCTATCTGAAACTAGAGTCGAAAGTATGGAAAGTCCCGTGAAAATCCGATAAATATCCAAAAAAAATGCAACAAGCAACAGACAGACGTTCGTGACCTCGAACTTGACATGGGTATAGAGCGTAGTCTTTCTTCCAGACCCGGTTATTTCAAATGAAATAGAAATTTAAACAAATCTTCGAAACTAAGACCCACCATCTTATTCCTCTTTTTTTTCATTTAAAAATAAATTACATTATTACATATGTGGATACAACACGTCACAAATAAATGATTGGTCGGCGGTCACACGAACTGACGAATCAGTCAAAATGGTCCATATATATAACACACAGAGGAGGGACCGATTCGATGGTTCGTTGACCGTTGATCGGAGAGACAAAAATCATATAAATAAATACAGTACGGACTACGTCCAACTTTCTATCTCTTCCGCCCCCTCCCCCCCCCCCCTTTTTTTTTCTCTTTCTCTCTCTCTTTCCCTCTCCCTGTCTGTCTCTCTGTCTATCTGGCAATGTCGTTTTCCATCTTCAGCTTTTTTTTATAATGTTTTCTATTCCTCCATTTGCTTCTTCGCCGGCAGCATATCTTCCTTGAGATTAATTATTATAACATAATTATCCCTGATGATTTACACATTATACCTTATATTTATTATGTACTATGACCCTGTTTTTTCTTTTTTGGGGGGATGATAATCGGTTAACAAGCAAATAACAACGCATACTTTCATATAACAAATCATAAATAGCTGTATAACGAGATCGCGCGAAACATATTTGCATGTTTTGGATGAACGATTGCAGAACCCTTTGACTGATAAAATATCTATATACTCTCTCAATCAATGTGAGTAAATTGCAGAGGTTATGGTTTTATAGTATTAAATGCAATGATGGATACATAGATTTTGTAAGATAGAAAGTATTTTATTCCAAACGAATGAAGAGGTTGTTTCATTAATATACAGACGGTAACAGAACCAAAATAATTATTACGTATAAAAAGGTGGAGTAACTCACATGTCTTTTACAAGCAAACAAGGTTATAATTTGGGCAATATTGAACCTGATAACATCAACTGAACTTGATATAAAACGCAAACAACCTAACACGTGACAATTCTTCTAAGCTAGGAAAAACAAGAGAACAAGATGCCGAAATACTAAATGTACCTGGCTTTCTGTAACTTAGTATTCGTCCATATAAAACTACTTAACACGTACAACTCCAAAAGTTTTTCAGTAATACTTTTCAGATGCTTTAAGAGTAGACGGAGTTGAAATGAAGTATGACTGATCAAAAGGAAATAATTATTTTAATTATACAATGAGATAAAGAATATTAACAACCTTTACCTGGTATGTTTGGTACATTAAGTTTTTTTTCCTGGGATCTAATCGTTCTTTTTTTTACACGCTGCAAAGCCTTGTAAGCTTTTCTTCGAACAGCTTGTACATTCTTTTCCCAACCATGGATAGTATAGTTTGTTTTTTGACGGGAGATATAATTTTGTTCTGGTTTCCTACTAAAGAAAATCTCGAAAGGAGATTTCCATCCAAGGACCTTTTTCGGGTCCTCGTTTAGGAGTTTTGTATAAGAGGGAAGCTCTTTAACCCAGTTGATACCCTTTTGTTTGTTTACAATAGAATATTTACATGATTAAGAAATCGTCGACGGTCAACGAACCATCGAATCGGTCCCTCCTCTGTGTGTTATATATATGGACCATTTTGACTGATTCGTCAGTTCGTGTGACCGCCGACCAATCATTTATTTGTGACGTGTTGTATCCACATATGTAATAATGTAATTTATTTTTTAAATGAAAAAAAAGAGGAATAAGATGATGGGCTTAGTTTCGAAGATTTGTTTAAATTTCTATTTCCTTTGAAATAACCGGGTCTGGAGGAAAGACTACGCTCTATACCCATGTTATTCCACAGGAATGAGATGGTGAGGTCTTAGTTTGAAGATTTTTTTTTTTAAATAACCGAGTCTGAAGTAAAGACTACATTCTAATTCCATGCTTTATTACCGGGTCTTAATTTGGAAGATAGAGGGGTCTTAGTTTAAAAGGTTGTTTTGTTTTGTTTTGTTTTGTTTTGTTTTTTGTTTGTTTTTTAACTTTTGAAAAACCGGGTCTGGAGGAAAGACTACGCTCAATACTTATATATGTTCTTCCACAGGAATAAGATGATGGGGTCTTAGTTTTGAAGATTTTTAAAAAGTTTTGAAATAACCGGGTCTGGAAGAAAAACTACGCTCTAAACCCATGCTTTATTACCGGGTCTTAGTTTGGAAGATGGTGTGGTCTTAGTTTTGAAGATTTTTTAATTTTTTTGAAATAACCGGGTCTGGAGCAAAGACTGCGCGCTATACCCATGCTTTATTACAGGGTTTTAGTTTTAAATTCGACAAAATATCCCTTCAAATTTATTACATTTGTGGGTAAAGTCATTATTACATTTGTGGGTTATTCAAAATATCACTTAAAATTTATTACATTTGTGGGTAAAGTCATTATTACATTTGTGGGTGAAATTATTACATTTGTGGGTAAAGTGTTATTACATTTGTGGGTGTTGTTACATTTGTGGGTAAAGTGTTATTACATTTGTGGGCGTTATTACATTTGTGGGAGTTATTACATTTGAGGGTGTAACACCCCCCCCCCCCCCCCCCCTCCGCCCTCTGTCCACTTACCAATTTCAAACGCCAGTCCATTCGCAGAAACTGGGCCAGTACAGTGCTTCTTGTCGAAATAACCCGTCACGTAGACGCAGCCAACCGTGTAAAGGACCACCGAACTGCCGCCGAAGAACAGGCTGTAGGAGAGGAAAGCTGGCCAGAGTTCCTGGATGAAACTCGTCGAGAAGAGCCCGATCGCGCAGACGAAACACGCCCCGACCATGGTGGCGCGGTTACCGAAACGGTGGACGATCAGGGTAGAGAGGGGCGAGAAGAAACAGCAGAGGCACCACGGAAGAGCACCGAGCCAACCTTGGAAAAGAGAGGAACGCGATCAAGAAGAATTTCAAGAAATTTCAATAAACCTGAGATAATTTTAGAACCGTCTTTTCCCTCATAATTATGTTGAAATGTGCGTACATTACATGCACGTGTTATGTAATCGATACATGATTTCTATGAGATATCCAACCGGGTTTTGCATAATGATTTATTCCCATGTATTGATTGCCGGAAAGTGACTTTGGGTTAAAGAGAAAAAAATGCAGGCATCCATTGCAGAGCTGCACCAATTACAAAATGTTTGGAAAATTTACTTAAGGGCCGCACTTTTTGTACATCATCAGTAATATTAATCATGAAAATTCATCTCATTTAAAGGCAGGCTTTACTACTTCAGCTAGAAGGGATTAGACCACCCAGCGAGCCAGCGAGGTCACTGTGACAGGTGGCTATCTCATTAACTCAGCTCTCATTTGACATAAGAAAAAGAGGACCATGGGGGACCAACAGGCACCGATTGGGGAAGTTTTCTATATAGAGGGAGCAAGTAGTTACAAGTAGGACAGTGTGCCATTAAAATATTATGGACGTGGGTTTATATGTGGGAAGTAACATCTTTCTCTGTTCGCGCCTTTATAGTTTGAGCTTGCTCTCCGTCGTTTTTGATTTGCATTTGATAATAGTGGTAGAAGAGTTTTACGGCATGAATATCTGGCCCAGAACTAAATATGGGGAACGTCATATCGTATTAACTTTCACAGCATGTTTCGAGACATGGACAGACCCATTCTAAAAATTGGCAGAAAATCAAAGAAGTTGATAACTCACTTAATTCGGTCACAGACGAGTCAAACTCTCGCTCGAGAAACATGTAAAACATCGAGAAGTCGCCCATGATGCCGAAGGTAACGCCGACGCCCACGGCCCAGACAAATGTCGTGATCCATCGGAAGTTCAACGGAT